>JAVJIF010016940.1:17500-100474 GCA_038442645.1 Agave tequilana | reverse complement strand
AGGTCAGAAATACCCTCACGTATACACGCTAAGCAACAATACTTGCAGATAAAAGAGTACGGAAGCACGTGATAACATACATTCCAACATAAGGATTACAAAGTCATCACAAAGTGTGATATACTGTTACATGTACATTATATCACCACTAGATACAAAGTAGGAATTACAATTTATACAACAAAAGATGCTCACGGGCTGGAAAGGAGATCCCCGAGCTAGTGGAAGGATTCAGGAATGGAAGGAGCTAGGGCAAACAGCTTGCTCCGAGAAGTAGGCTTGATCTTCAGTGGAGGGCTCTACTTCAATCCACGCTTCAGAGCCTGAACATGCGAGTTCAGGGGAGTCAGAATCTCCCTAACAAATATGCAGGTAAAAACCAATTGTTGGGTAGAGACAAGTATATGCATGAGTTAACATGATCAACAGTAATAAGCATCAAAAACTGGGTTGAGCGCAAGAGTACAGTGAGCATGAGATGGAGTTATGAAGGTAAAGCTCGAATAACATTATTTACACCATTTCCATTATTTATACTTGTTACTCGTCCTACCCGTATGTCTAGGTATGTGTAGTAGCGTCCAAACACACATACATCCACATAGAAGTAAATCGAGGTTGTTATTGGAAACCGACGGGGGTATCAATGAACTATGTTTACAGTGGGTCCCGTGCATACCCGGGACCACGGCCCAGGATTGTTCCGTTGCTTGGTGGACGGAACCTGCCGCGAGGCTAACAGGAGGGTCTTATAGGATGCCCTTATCAAGATGGTACCAAGAAGGAGGGAGCCAGCACTCCCCTCGGTCGCCTGGAGGCCCACAGGTCAGACCGGAACATGTAGTTGCACAACATTCCTAAAACCACTGTAAACACGAACATATATTGATAGCCGCAAGTTTCCCCCGACCCGATGCAAGTTGTCTCGTTTTATGGTTTAACAATATTATCAGATAACGGGAATGAACAAGAACAAGTCAGGAATATCAAGAGTACTGGTTCGTACTATAATGTATCACATGAGTATCAGGAGTACAGTTGTACTTGCCAAGATGTCAGGTCATTATTCCCGTTATCGTGATAATTATGAGGGTCAAGTGGATCATGCCTTATGTTAATAGATAGCATGATAAGAGGTGATATTCATCAAGTGACAAGTCTTGCAAATAGCGATATATAATAAATGACCAAAGATAATGTTCAAAATCAAAGAAGTAATTAACCATAACAATTAATCAAGATTAGTCGACTAGGGAGAGAAATTAGTCGACTTAGAGAAGGAGTTAGTCGACTATAGTAAAGGGTCAAATCGACTTAAGAAGGCTGCGTTCGGTTGGGTCGCGTCTCAAAAAGTGGCACGTTTCAAGAAAGTGGTGCGTTTCAAGAAAGTGGTGCGTTTCAGAAAAGTGGTGCGTTTTCAGGAAAGTGGTGCGTTTTCAGGAAACTGGTGCGTTTTCAGAAAACTGGTGCGTTTTCAGGAAAATGGTGCGTTTTCAGGAAACTGGTGCGTTTTCAGCAAACTGGTGCGTTTTAGGAAACTGGTGCGTTTTTAGGAAACTGGTGCGTTTTTAGGAAACTGGTGCGTTTTCAGGAAACTGGTGCGTTTTTAGGAAACTGGTGCTTCAGCAAACTGGTGCGTTTTAGGAAACTGGTGCGTTTTTAGGAACTGGTGTGTTTTCTTAACAAATATGAAATAATATCCAAGTCTTGGCGAGTAGAATTACTCGCCTAAAATGCGTCCGACGCAGAGAAACTCGGTCCCAATCCAAAGGAGGGTACCGGTCCTCACAAGTTGATGGAAAGGGGTTGTGGTTGTTTGGAGAAGATGGAGGTGCAAGTCTAGTTCACCACTCCAAAACGGGATCTTGCAAACGTTGTTGCGGGGGACGAATCTATAGTCCGTCGGAAAGAGGTCGACGAGGAGGTGATGATGGTATGCTTGGTGGTGGCCACGGTGGTGCAGGTGGTGGTGGAGATGGTGGTGAAGCTTTTTGGTGAAGATGGGTTCTTTGGTGGTTTCTTGGTGAAAGAGGTTGAAGTTGGTGGTATGGGGATGTTGGGTTGTTGGAAAAGGAGTGGGAGATGGAGAAGAAAGAAGTGGTGGTGTTGGTGGTGAAAATGGAGGTGGAGTAGGTGGAGTATATGGTGGTCCAAGGGAGGAGGAGACTCTCTCTTGGTGGCTCTCTGTTGGAGGCTGCAGGAAGCAAGGAAGAAGAAGTAAATGAAAGAGAGAGAGAGTGTGGGGGTATTTATATAGTGGGGAAGTAATGATTGCAAGTTTTGCCTTGGAAAGCCAAATCAAGAATGTTGCGTTTCAAGGAAGGGGATGGGCTGCGTTTAAGCAAAAGGTGGGCTGCGTTTAGGCCAAAATGAGTCAAACGCGGAAATCAAAGCTGCGTTTAAGGAAAGATGTCAAGCTGCGTTTCACAAAAGGACGAAAGTCATGATGGCTTGATGGGAGTTGATTAACAGCGCATTAAATGCGGCACGTGGAGAAGATCTCTGCATTAAATGCAGGATCCCAGGTAAGACTCGCGTTTGAGGGAGGAAAGAGAAAATGGGAAAAGACAAAAGTGGAATATATGGGACAATCTCCTCGGTATCTGGGAAAATACCGAAAAGTCCAAAAATTAAAGTATCTCGGAAAGCTTCCAAAAATTCTCAAAAATAATAAATATTATATAAAGACTTTTGGTGAAATCGCTTTTCAGAAATTCTATTCCATTTTCAAATAAAAATCCTGAAATATACTATGAACGGTGTCTACACCGGGTAAGCTGGATTTTTTGATAAAATCTGAAAATTCCCAGAAAATGCCCAAAGGAAGAAAATATAATTTTAAGAAGGAATGTGAAAGCGGAATTCATAAATTTGATTCCAATTGCAAATTAAAATTCCTGGAAACAACCAGTGATACTGGCCGACACCGGTTTTGAAGATTTACAACTTAATTCCGAAAATTTCTAGAAAATCATGAAAAATCCAGAATATTAAAAGATAATATTTGAAACTAAAATTAGTCAAATATGAATACCAAACGGATCAAATCACGCAGTACTGCTATATGAGTAAGTATTTAAATAGCAGAAAATAAAATAAAATAAAATAATAATAATAAAATGCACCAAAAATCAGGATACGTAACTGTGCACGTATACCGAGGATGGGGTGTTACAATCTATCCACCTTACAAAAAATTTCGTCCTCGAAATTTCAGGAAGGGAAGATGACGGTAGAGAAGAATAGGAAGGAAGGGTTTTACCAACTAAGTTGTAAATAGTTGTGGGTAACGCTCACGAATAACATCCTCTCGTTCCCATGTGGCTTCTCCTGGCACGTGCCTATTCCAAGAAATCAGTACCAATGGTATTTCTCGATTCTTCAATGTTTTAACACTTCTGTCCAGAATGGCCATCGGCTGTTCTTCGTAGGACAAATCTGGTCGCAGTTCTAATTCTGAGTGGTCCAGGATGTGACTCTCATCCTTGACATACTTCCTTAACTGCGATACGTGGAACACATTATGTACTCCCTCCAAGGATGGCGGCAATGCCAATCGGTAAGATACTTCTCCCACACGATCCAGAATTTCGAATGGGCCGATGTATCTCGGACTAAGCTTTCCACGAGTACCGAACCGGATTACTCCTTTGGTGGGTGATATCTTCAAAAATACATGGTCACCTGTTCTGAATTCCAACGGTCTTCTATTTGTGTCTGCCCAACTCTTCTGTCGGCTCTGTGCTGCCCGGAGATGATCTCTGATAATTCGGACTTTCTCTGTCGTCTGAACTAAAATATCTGGTCCCATAAGCCTCCTTTCGCCAACTTCGTCCCAACATATCGGCGACCTGCATTTTCTGCCATATAATGCCTCAAATGGTGCCATCTTGATACTGGCCTGATAGCTGTTATTATAAGAGAATTCTACCAAATGAATATAGTCTTCCCATGACCCTTTAAATTCTATCATGCAGGCTCGTAACATGTCTTCAAGGATTTGGATAGTTCGTTCAGATTGTCCGTCTGTCTGGGGATGATACGAGGTACTAAACTTTAGACTAGTTCCTAACTTTTCCTGGAGGCTTTCCCAGAAATGCGATCGGAATCTCGTGTCTCTGTCCGACACGATGCTAGCCGGAACTCCATGTAGACGAACAATTTCCTTCACATATTTATCTGCAAGAACTTCGGTTGACTGACCCACTCTGAAAGGTAGAAAGTGGGCTGCTTTAGTGAGGCGGTCAACGATTACCCATACTGCATTGTTACTCTTGGGACTGCGGGGTAGAGCTGTGACGAAATCCATGGTGATATGTTCCCACTTCCATTCGGGTATCGGCAACGGTTGTAGAAGTCCAGCCGTCCTCTGATGTTCTGCCTTTATTTGCTGACATACTAAGCACTTTGCTACATACTGGGCTATCTCCCTCTTCATGGCATTCCACCAAAACTTCTGTTTTAAGTCTTGATACATTTTATTTCCTCCTGGGTGTACGGAATACGCCGAACTGTGTGCCTCTGCCAAAACCTTCTGCCGAACTTCTCCTTGGGGTACACAAATTCTGTCACCAAAATAAAGAGCACCATCCGAATGAATATGAACATCAGTCCTTAATCCAGCTTCTACTTGAGCCCTGAATTTCTGCAATCTGGGGTCCCCCTTTTGGGCTTCCTTAATTTCACTCTTCAGAGTTGGTTGAATCTGGAAGGTCATTAGTTGATCCGACTTATCAGCTCCTTGTGTCACCATTAAATCCAATTTCATGATTTCCTGAAGCAATTCCTTTTGTTGAGTGAGTCGCAATAATACTCTATTCTCTGGTCTCCTGCTCAATGCATCTGGGACTGTATTGTTCTTACCGGGATGGTACTGTAATTCTATGTCATAGTCGGCCATCAATTCAAGCCACCGTCTTTGCCTCATATTTAATTCTCTCTGGGTGAAGACATACTTAAGACTCTTATGATCTGTGTAGATTAACACCTTATCTCCCAGAAGATAATGTCTCCAGATTTTTAATGCAAATATTACCGCCGCCAGTTCCAAGTCATGGGTTGGGTAATTTCTCTCATGTGGTTTCAATTGCCTAGATGCATAAGCTATAACATGACCATGCTGCATTAAAACACATCCTAGGCCCTTTCCAGATGCATCACTATATATAACCATCCCTCCTGTTCCTGAGGGGGTCTTCAAGATTGGAGCCGAAATTAGTCCATCCTTTAACTGTTCAAATGCTGCAGTACATTCCTCTGACCAGTGATACCTTTCCCCTTTCCTGGTGAGCTTCGTTAATGGGGCTGCGATTGTGGAAAAGTCTTGGACAAATCTCCTGTAATACCCAGCTAATCCAAGAAAGCTTTTAATTTCCGTTACTGTCCTGGGGATTGGCCAATCTTTAACTGCCTGAATTTTGCTAGGGTCAACTGAAATTCCTTCTTCTGAAACTATATGGCCCAAGAAGGCTATATGATCTAACCAGAATTCGCATTTGCTTTGCTTAGCATAAAGTTGTTCCTGCTGGAGAGTCTGTAGTACTATCCTTAAGTGTTCTGCATGCTCTCTGTCGTCCTTAGAATATATTAAGATATCATCGATGAACACCACAACAAACTGGTCCAAATATGGCGAGAAAACGCGGTTCATCAAATCCATAAAGACAGCTGGGGCATTTGTTACTCCGAAGGGCATGACCAGAAATTCATAATGACCATAACGAGTTCTAAATGTTGTCTTCGAAACATCTTCTTTCTTCACTCTCAGTTGGTGATAACCTGACTGCAAATCCAACTTTGAAAACACTCGGCCCCATGAAGTTGATCAAAAAGATCGTCAATTCTTGGTAAGGGATACTTATTCTTGACGGTAACCTTGTTCAATTCCCTGTAGTCTATACACAACCGTTTACCACCATCTTTCTTGTTGGCCAATAACACTGGAGCTCCCCACGGTGAAGCACTTGGTCTAATCAACCCCTTGTCGGAATATTCTTGTAACTGCTTCTTGAGAACTTCCAATTCAGCGGGTGCCATTCTGTATGGAGCTTAGATATTGGGACTATGCCCGGAATGATATCGATGGAGAACTCAATCACTCTATCGGGTGGGAGTCCTGAGATCTCCTTAAATACTTCTGGAAACTCATTCCAAACTGGTATCCCCTTTTTCTGAATCTCTGCAGCAGTCATCTGTGTTTTCCCTTGACAGGTCTGTGTTCTCCTTCAAATTGAAACTCAGGCTGAAGCGGCATTCTGAAAATGACTTTCCTGTTTCTACAATCAATGATCGCATGGTATTTACTGAGCCAAGTCATGCCTAAAATTACGTCATACCCTTTAGTATCCAGCACGAGCATATCCGCTGTTAACGTCCTGTCACACAGTTCTACCGGACAATCTACACAAATTCTATTAGAGATAACCACTCCATTACCGGTACCAATCTCCCACTGGTGGTCTAAATAGTCAGCAGGTATAGAGTTCAAAGCAATGAAATTATCTGATATGTAACAATGAGAAGCACCAGAATCAAAGAGGGCCAAAACAGGTTTAGAGTGCACCATAATCTTACCTGTTACTACTTCTCCAGAAGCCTGGGCCTCTTCCGCTGTCAAGTTGTAGGCCCGTCCTCTCCACGACCTGCTGTTGTCCTTCCTCCTCTTGGAGCTGGGCGAAAAGCCCGTTGTTGTGGAGGGAGAGGGCCCTTCCGACCATCGGCCCTGGATTGCTCTGATTAATAGGGGCAGGAAGTGCTGGTAAGGTTCGGTTCATCATCCCTGTTCTCTTAAGGGGACAGCCTTCTATTGTGTGATCCCCAGATCCACATGCCAGGCACAACCCATTAGCCCTGCGACAATCCTTTTGCAAGTGACCTGGCCTCTGGCAATAATTACAGACAGGAACTATGTGGGTTGACTGAGGAGGGGCTGACCGAAATGGCCTCCTAACCATTGGGGCCCTTGCGGTCCTAACTGGACCTCCTCTGCCCAGTTGTTGGAATGGCCTCTTCATGGCCTGCCTTCTCATCTGATCAAGATTCTTTTTCTCCAATCCTCGCTCCACCTCCCGAGCCACAGTGAGAACCTGGGAGTACGTTTTCAGCTGCTGGGGAATCAAAAGGACTTGAATATCCATTTGTAAGCCCTGCTGAAACCTGCTTGCCATTTCTCCTCATCAGCTATCATATACGGGGAAAAACGACTTAGCCTCAGAAACTCCGCAGCGTATTCATCCACAGATCGGTTCCACTGTTGAAGTCGGATGAATTGCTCTTCCATCTCCTTCTGGGCTGTGGTAGGGAAGAATCTATCATAAAAGCTCTTGGAGAACTGGTCCCAAGTGATGGGTTTTTCCAGCCTCGCTTCCTCAGCTATCCACCAGCTCCTAGCCACATCCTTTAGCTGTATCTTGGCGACCTCTACCCGATCTTCCTCTGGAACCGTGCTGCCTTCAAGAGATCTGTCGCGTCAGTCAGCCATTGCTCGGCATCTAGCGGTCTCTCTTCCCTGTAAATATTGCCGGCTGCAACCGCCTGAAGTCTGACACGTTGCCCGGCCTCCGTTCCTGAGGAGCTGCTATTAATTCTTGCCGAAGAAGTTCGGTCTGCCTTTGTTGATTCTCCACCATACCCTGGATAACCCTAAGAATATCAGGGTTTCCCCCTGTGGGACCATTCTGTGACTGCCCTGAGTTGTTGCGTCCTGCCCTCCTATCCATATTTATGTTGGAAAAAGATATCTGAAAAGAGGAGTGGAAGCAGAAGATAGATGGACTTTAGGAATCAAGGAAAGGAATATCTAGAAGAAATGGATAACTCTGTAGTTGGAGTGTTTAACCGAAACTCATGCACCCTAACTGCAAATTACGATTCCATTAATTTGCAATTTGGTCGTACTGTAGGGGTAAGAGCCTAGGCTCTGATACCAACCTGTAACGCCCCGATCCCACGGGTACGGGGACGTCACTGCGACGTACATACGCAGGTCAGAAATACCCTCACGTATACACGCTAAGCAACAATACTTGCAGATAAAAGAGTACGGAAGCACGTGAAACATACATTCCATACATAAGGATTATTAAAGTCATCACAAAGTGTGATATACTGTTACATGTACATTATATCACCACTAGATACAAAGTAGGAATTACAATTTATACAACAAAAGATGCTCACGGGCTGGAAAGGAGATCTCCGAGCTAGTGGAAGGATTCAGGAATGGAAGGAGCTAGGGCAAACAGCTTGCTCCGAGAAGTAGGCTTGATCTTCAGTGGAGGGCTCTACTTCAATCCACGCTTCAGAGCCTGAACATGCGAGTTCAGGGGAGTCAGAATCTCCCTAACAAATATGCAGGTAAAAACCAATTGTTGGGTAGAGACAAGTATATGCATGAGTTAACATGATCAACAGTAATAAGCATCAAAAACTGGGTTGAGCGCAAGAGTACAGTGAGCATGAGATGGAGTTATGAAGGTAAAGCTCGAATAACATTATTTACACCATTTCCATTATTTATACTTGTTACTCGTCCTACCCGTATGTCTAGGTATGTGTAGTAGCGTCCCAACACACATACATCCACATAGAAGTAAATCGAGGTTGTTATTGGAAACCGACGGGGGTATCAATGAACTATGTTTACAGTGGGTCCCGTGCATACCCGGGACCACGGCCCAGGATTGTTCCGTTGCTTGGTGGACGGAACCTGCAGCGAGGCTAACAGGAGGGTCTTATAGGATGCCCTTATCAAGATGGTACCAAGAAGGAGGGAGCCAGCACTCCCCTCGGTCGCCTGGAGGCCCACAGGTCAGACCGGAACATGTAGTTGCACAACATTCCTAAAACCACTGTAAACACGAACATATATTGATAGCCGCAAGTTTCCCCCGACCCGATGCAAGTTGTCTCGTTTTATGGTTTAACAATATTATCAGATAACGGGAATGAACACAAGAACAAGTCAGGAATATCAAGAGTACTGGTTCGTACTATAATGTATCACATGAGTATCAGGAGTACAGTTGTACTTGCCAAGATGTCAGGTCATTATTCCCGTTATGTGATAATTATGAGGGTCAAGTGGATCATGCCTTATGTTAATAGATAGCATGATAAGAGGTGATATTCATCAAGTGACAAGTCTTGCAAATAGCGATATATAATAAATGACCCAAAGATAATGTTCAAAATCAAAGAAGTAATTAACCATAACAATTAATCAAGATTAGTCGACTAGGGAGAGAAATTAGTCGACTTAGAGAAGGAGTTAGTCGACTATAGTAAAGGGTCAAATCGACTTAAGAAGGCTGCGTTCGGTTGGGTCGCGTCTCAAAAAGTGGCACGTTTCAAGAAAGTGGTGCGTTTCAAGAAAGTGGTGCGTTTTCAGAAAGTGGTGCGTTTTCAGGAAAGTGGTGCGTTTTCAAAAAACTGGTGCGTTTTCAGGAAACTGGTGCGTTTTCAGAAAACTGGTGCGTTTTCAGGAAACTGGTGCGTTTTCAGGAAACTGGTGCGTTTTCAGCAAACTGGTGCGTTTTTTAGGAAACTAGTGCGTTTTTAGGAAACTGTGGTTTTAGGAAACTGGTGCGTTTTTAGGAAACTGGTGCGTTTTCAGCAAACTGGTGCGTTTTTAGGAAACTGGTGCGTTTTTAGGAAACTGGGTGTTTTCTTAACAAATATGAAATAATATCCAAGTCTTGGCGAGTAGAATTACTCGCCTAAAATGCGTCCGACGCAGAGAAACTCGGTCCCAATCCAAAGGAGGGTACCGGTCCTCACAAGTTGATGGAAAGGGGTTGTGGTTGTTTGGAGAAGATGGAGGTGCAAGTCTAGTTCACCACTCCAAAACGGGATCTTGCAAACGTTGTTGCGGGGGACGAATCTATAGTCCGTCGGAAAGAGGTCGACGAGGAGGTGATGATGGTATGCTTGGTGGTGGCCACGGTGGTGCAGGTGGTGGTGGAGATGGTGGTGAAGCTTTTTGGTGAAGATGGGTTCTTTGGTGGTTTCTTGGTGAAAGAGGTTGAAGTTGGTGGTATGGGGATGTTGGTGGTTGTTGGAAAAGGAGTGGGAGATGGAGAAAGAAAGAAGTGGTGGTGTTGGTGGTGAAAATGGAGGTGGAGTAGGTGGAGTATATGGTGGTCCAAGGGAGGAGGAGACTCTCTCTGGTGGCTCTCTGTTGGAGGCTGCAGGAAGCAAGGAAGAAGAAGTAAATGAAAGAGAGAGAGTGTGTGGGGGTATTTATATAGTGGGGAAGTAATGATTGCAAGTTTTGCCTTGGAAAGCCAAATCAAGAATGTTGCGTTTCAAGGAAGGGGATGGGCTGCGTTTAAGCAAAAGGTGGGCTGCGTTTAGGCCAAAATGAGTCAAACGCGGAAATCAAAGCTGCGTTTAAGGAAAGATGTCAAGCTGCGTTTCACAAAAGGACGAAAGTCATGATGGCTTGATGGGAGTTGATTAACAGCGCATTAAATGCGGCACGTGGAGAAGATCTCTTCATTAAATGCAGGATCCCAGGTAAGACTCGCGTTTGAGGGAGGAAAGAGAAAATGGGAAAAGACAAAAGTGGAATATATGGGACAATCTCCTCGGTATCTGGGAAAATACCGAAAAGTCCCAAAAATTAAAGTATCTCGGAAAGCTTCCCAAAAATTCTCAAAAATAATAAATATTATATAAAGACTTTTGGTGAAATCGCTTTTCAGAAATTCTATTCCATTTTCAAAATAAAAATCCTGAAATATACTATGAACGGTGTCACAGGGTAAGCTGGATTTTTTGATAAAATCTGAAAATTCCCAGAAAATGCCCAAAGGAAGAAATATAATTTTAAGAAGGAATGTGAAAGCGGAATTCATAAATTTGATTCCAATTGCAAATTAAAATTCCTGGAAACAACCAGTGATACTGGCCGACACCGGTTTTGAAGATTTACAACTTAATTCCGAAAATTTTAGAAAATCATGAAAAGTCCAGAATATTAAAAGATAATATTTGAAACTAAAATTAGTCAAATATGAATACCAAACGGATCAAATCACGCAGTACTGCTATATGAGTAAGTATTTAAATAGCAGAAAATAAAATAAAATAAAATAATAATAATAAAATGCACCAAAAATCAGGATACGTAACTGTGCACGTATACCGAGGATGGGGTGTTACATATATAGAGGTATGAGAATTGGAGTTGTGTACTCTAAGGTTGTAAGTTATAATTTCTCAGTGGAGGTCCCTTTTGGAAGGTCTTGTAAGGATATGTGAAAATCCTTCTGTGTGAAGGCGAAGACAGAGCAGTAGCTCGAACCTCGAAACATATCCTCACGTTTGCGTTTGAATCTTTTCTCTAAACTCTCATCTATCTCTTTATATCTTGCACTGTCTTATTGCCATATCTATATGCTTACTATTGTATGTGAGCTCACATTTATGTTCAACCAAGAGAGCTATTGAAGCACCTCAACTTAGTTTAGAGGAATCTCGATGAGTAGTTCCAGAGCCCTTCACGGGAAATTCGGACTCACTCTTGATTACACGTTGTTGTTAGAATTTAAGGTTTTAACAAACACATATTCACCCCCCCCCCCTCTAGGTGTACTTTCAAGTACATTATTCTTTGTCTCTATGCGGATGACATTCTCATTTTTGGTACTTCTCTTGATGCATCCAAAGAGTAAAGGATTATTTTTAAAACTTTGATATGAAGGATCTAGGTCCTGCTGATATGATATTGGGATGAAAATATCCAAAACTCCTAATGGAATTTCATTGACTTTATCTCAAAGCATTAAGAAATGCTTCATAAATTTGATTTCTATAACTCTAAATCTATTTCTACACCCTATAATTCTTCAATTACTTTGAATAAGAATACAGGTGAGCATGTTTCTCAACTGAAATACTCTCAATTAATAAGTTCACTTCTATATATTTCTAACATGACTAGGCCTAGCATCTCTTATGCAGAGGTAGATTGAGTAAATATACCAGTAACCCTAATAGAGAACACTAGACAACACTAGATAGAGTTTTCAGATGTCTTAGAAACACAGTTGGTTATTATCTGACTTAAACTGAATATCCTCAAGTTGATATCCCGCTACAACGGAGTCTACAAGTCATAACGTCAATATTAGTTCATGATTAATGAAAATGATACGAGAGGGTATAGTCCAGGAGTGTTTTCTTACCGTTCGACCAATGACACTCCCCTTGACTCGTTCTAACGGTTTCTTGGAGGAATATAGAACTTTCCTTGTATGTGGACTGAAGAAAATCAAGTGGGGAATTGAGGTGGTAAAGGAGTATTTTTTTAAGAAAGGAAAGTGGAAGAAATGGGGCTGTTTGGGTGCTGCTTTTGCTGCTGCCTTTAGCTGCTGCTGCTGCTGCCTTTAGCTGCTGCTGCTGCTATTTTTTATTTTTTTTTTGCTGCTGCTGCAGAAAAGACAAGAGAGGGAGAGAGTTTGTGAGAGAGAGAGAAAGAGAGGTGATCAAATGAGGTAAGTTTCTTCACCCCTCCCCTATTTATAGCCTCTAACTTCCCACAAAAATGTGCCAAGTGTCCCCTATACAACCCATCACTCTACCCTACACCATGCCCTATGACAAGCTCCATGCCTCCCCCCCCTCTCCATGAGGTACAAGTATGGTGAGAGAGGTGGTGGTAAGTCAAAACATGTGGGGTATTTCTTTATCTATATACATGGGTGTATACATACCTATGTATTCATCTTATATACATACACACTTAATAAGCATGAATAAATAAGGTATCTAGCATGCATACCATTTCCCATTACCCTTTAGGGTATGAATATTTAAGAAAAAGGATGCTTAATTAAGGCAAGTGTTACATTCTACCCTCCTTATGGAAGTTTCGTCCTCGAAACTTAACGTACCTTGGAACAAACGTGGATAGGCCTTTCTTATCTCCTCTTCCAGTTCCCAAGTGGCTTCTTCTATGTTTTGATTTCTCCATAAGATCTTGACCAAGGAAATATTTTTGCTTCTCAATTGCTTCTCCTTGCGATCGAGAATTTGCACTGGTTCTTCCGCGTAAGACATGTTTTCTAGTATTTGCAGGGGTTCATAGGAAATTACGTGATCAGGATCGGGCACATACTTCCTCAGCTGGGAGACATGAAATACATTGTGCATCTTTTCCAAGGCAGGAGGTAGGGCCAAACGATAAGCAACCGGTCCAATTTTATCCAGTATTTCAAACGGACCCACATATCTAGAGGCTAATTTGTTCTTACCGCCGGTGCGTCTTACTCTCTTCATTGGAGATACCTTCAGAAAAACACGATTCCCTACCTCAAATTCCAGAGGTCTGCGACGATTGTCCGCATAAGCTTTCTGTCTGCTCTGGGCTGCCTTCATCTTTCCTTGATTAACTTAATCTTCTCAGTAGCTTCTTGAATTACATCAGGCCGAACAATCTTCTATCCCCGACTTCCTCCCAACAGATTGGCGATCTACATTTCCTCCCATACAATGCTTCAAATGGAGGCATACCAATAGTGGACTGATAACTATTATTATAAGCAAATTCCACCAAGGGTAAATAGTTGTCCCAGCTTCCCCAAAATCTAATACACAAGTTCTCAACATGTCTTCCAATATTTGAATGGTTCTTTCTGACTGTCCATCTGTTGGGGGTGGGCTGCTGTACTGAGTTGCAATTTAGTGCCCATAGCTTTGGACAGGCTCTTCCAAAATCTAGATTGAAATCTAGGATCCCGATCTGATACAATGGATTCAGGTACTCCATGCAATTTAACTATCTCCCGGATATATACCTGAGCCTTTCCATTGAATAATTGATCCGGATAGGCAGGAAGTGGGCAGATTTAGTAAGTCTGTCCACTACTACCCATACTGTATCCAGTCCTTGGACGTCCGAGGGAGTCCAGTGACAAAGTCCATAGCAATTTGACACCACTTCCATTCAGGAATAGGTGAAGGCACCAACAAAACCTGGGGGCTTTTTATGTTTGCTTTACTTGTTGACAGACTAAACATTTGTGAACAAAATTAGAAATATCTACCTTCATTCCTTCCCACCAGAAGTTATGACGCAGATCTTGATACATTTTTGTGCTCCCAGGATGAGCTGTATACGGTGTACTATGAGCCTCCTTCATTATTTCTTCTCTGATCTCTGCTACATCAGGTACACATAATCTGCGTCTAAATCGCAGTACATCATCTTCTATTTGAAACTCTTTGAGTTCTCTTTCTTGTACTTTCTTTATAATCTTCTTTATTTGAGCATCTCCTTATTGGGCCCTTTTGATCTTGTCGTATAGATTAAATTGAATACTTACTTGATTCAATTGATACTCAGAATTAGAAGGATCAATGACTCGCAATTCTATTTGCATTTCTTCTAGGTCCCTTAATATTCTTGCTTGACGAGTTATCAAAGTGGCCAGGATTCCCCCTGATTTCCGGCTCAAGGCATCAGCCACCACATTGGCCTTTCCAGGGTGGTATTGAATAGTAATATCATAGTCCTTCATTAGTTCTAACCACCTCCTCTGTCTCATATTCAGTTCTTTTGTGTGAAGATGTATTTTAAGCTCTTATGATCAGTAAAAACTTCACAAGAGACTCCATACAAGTAATGTCGCCAGATCTTTAAAGCAAAGATCACAGCGGCTAATTCTAAGTCATGAGTGGGGTAATTTCTTTCATGGGTCTTCAATTGTCGGGATGCATAGGCAATAACCTTTCCATGTTGCATTAACACACATCCCAATCCCAGTTTTGATGCATCACTAAAAATGACAAATCCTTCCGTCCCCCGAGGGTACAATTAAGACAGGAGCAGATGTCAGCTTAGTTTTAACTTCCAGGAAGCTTTTATCTTGTTCTTCTCCCCATGCAAACTTCTTATTCTTTCTAGTTAGTTGGGTCATTGGTGCCACAATTAGAGAGAATCCTTCCACAAATCTTCTGTAGTATCCAGCTAATCCCAAGAAACTTCAAACTTCAGTAACATTAGTGGGTCTAGGCTAGTCTCGGATTGCTTCGATTTTTACCAGGTCTACTGATATTCCTTCCTTGGATATGATATGGCCAAGAAATCCTACTTGCTCTAGCCAAAATTCACATTTCTTCAATTTTGCATAGAGTTGCTTTTCTCTCAAGATTTGAAGAACAATTTTAAGATGTCTCTCGTGGTCCTCTGTATTCTTTGAATAGACCAAAATATCATCAATGAATACTACTACAAACTGGTCTAGATATGGTTGGAATATCCGATTCATTAAGTCCATAAATGCTACCGGGGCATTAGTGAGTCCAAAAGGCATGACTAGAAATTCAAAGTGTCTATATCTTGTCCGGAAGGCCGATTTGGACACATCTTCAGGTTTGACCTTCAACTGATGATACCCGATCTAAGGTCTATCTTAGAAAATACACAAGACCCTTGTAATTGATCAAATAAGTCATTGATTCGAGGAAGAGGGTACCTATTCTTGATAGTTGCCTTTCAATTCCCGGTAGTCAACACATAGCCTCATACTTCCATCCTTCTTCTTTACAAATAGTACTGGTGCTCCCCAGGGAGATACACTTGGCCGAATGAAACCTTTGTCTAATAAGTCCTGCAATTGAGTTTTAAGTTCTTTCATTTCTGCAGGGGCCATTCGATATGGTGCCTTAGAAATTGGGGCAGTACCGGGTATTATATCTATTGTAAATTCTACTTCCCGATCTGGGGGCAGGCCTGGTAAATCTTCCGAAAACACATCAGGGAACTCATTCACAACTGGAATAGTCTCAATTTTTATATCAGTCCTGGTGGTATCCAATACTGAAGCCAGAAATCCTTGGCACCCTTACTTCATTAACTTGGTGGCTTTGATGGCTGATATGTGAGGTATATCATAACTAACTTTTCTCCTTCAAAAATAAACTCCGGAGTCCCTTTCATTTTAAAGATAATCCTCTTCTTATTACAATCCACTTGAGCACTACAGGCAGACAACCAGTCCATTCCTAGTATGGCATCGAACTCCATTTCGCCTAGCTTAATCAAATCAATAGATATTTTTATTTCTCCAATATCACTTCACAATTCGCATATCTAGTGCTAGCTATCAAATTTTCCCCTATAGGTGTGGACACAACCAATTGAAGTCCTAGGGGTTTCGATACTTGATTTAGTTTATAAGCAAAAGCACTAGATACGAATGAATGAGTAGATCCAGGGTCAAACAATGCATGGGAAATATGTCCTGATATGGAGATCATACCTTCCACCACTACATTTGAGGCCATTGCTTCCCGGTGAGTTAATGCGAAGGTTCTGCCTTGCACCCGTGATTGCTGGACGATGACTGAGTTGCAGCAGGACGTGGGGCATTACTAGGCGGCATGAAGTTACTGGCTTGTCCTCTGGAGGAGTCGTCCTCATAGTTGGCCTCCCACTTCCCCTACTCTGCCCTTGGCTTCCGCGCCTTGTCGGACAATTTTTTCTTAGATGTCCCACCCCTCCACAATTAAAACAAGATCTATCTAGGAGGCAGTTTCCAAAATGGTTTACTCTGCACCTCTGACACCAGGGAGCCTCCGAGATTCTGGGATGGGATGCAGAGGTAGCTTGTGTCTTCGAGGGAGTGTCTCTGTTTCTCAACCATGTTCTCCCACCTCTGGCCCCTCCTCCTTTATGAAAAGTGGTATTAAACCCAGACCCCTTGCTACTGATGGATCCTGATGCCATCCTCATTGGGGGTCCTTGATATCGGGGGCGCTTAGAGTTGGGAATTTCTTCCACCCAGTCTTCCTGACCTTCCTGCATGTCCATTTCTACCTCCAAAGCTCTTTCTACTGCCTGGAGATAATTCCTCAGTTGTAACGGAATCAGTCGGACACGAATCTCTGATCTTAGGCCTTTACGAATCTCTTCATCCATTCTGCTTCACTCCTTACCAAGGCATCAACATACCTGGATAACTGAGTGAATTTCTGATCATACTGGGACACATTCATAGAACCTTGACGTAGTTCCAAGAATTCTGTCGCCATCTTATCTCTGGCCGTCTCCGGGATGTATTTCTCAGTGAATTTGTTCACCAAGAATTCCCAAGTGATTGATTCCCTTGCATTCTTCATACTATGCTTCACTGCCCTCCACCAATGTTCCGCTTCCTTTTGGAACATAAAAGAAGAGAAGGAGACTCTTTGATCATCAGTGCAGTTCATAACGTCCAGAATCTTCTCTATTTGGAGAAGCGATGCTTCGGCTTGTAAGGGGTCCGCCTCCCTTCAAATACGGGCGGTTCATCTTCTGAAGCTGCTCCAGTGCTCGGTGGGAGTTGTTATTACTCGCTTTAGTCATTAATTGTGCGAGCCACTCCGGCATCACCCCTGGAGTTCCTCGTTCCCTCCTATTTGAACTTCAGAGTCTTCATTATTGTCTACAGGGTGCGCGCTCCCCATCTCACTGTAGTGTGTCGTATCGAGCGACAGGGACTCATTAGGTGGTAGCTGGTTAAGATCCATGCGTTCCTCCTATTGAAATAAGGGCGTCTAATCAACATACTACACAATTAGAAATAAATTGGGATAAAACTTTAATCTCATGTAATCATGTTAATAACATCACTTTTGCAAACAAGCAACTTGTTATATATATAGGTACATCCCAAAATGGATACAAAGATATCATACTGACATGCCTTCCTACTTGGATATCCGGACTAACCATGGGCATTCATTTGAGATATGCCCGGGTACATACAACAACTCTAAGGATATCCATTATCTAACATATTAGGCCTGCACATATATATACATCAAAAGGTGTCGACTCCAAGGTTCACCCTTCATAGGGTAGAGCATCCCCACTTGAGTCTCCGCTAGTGCTGCTGCTCTCATCGCTATCATCCATATCTTCCTCGGGGTTTCCCAGTGATTCGTCCCCGGCGCAGTACCAGTCGTCTAGATCATCATAAAGGTCCATATCATCTTCCCACGTTTCGTTCCAAAAGACGCCTCCATATGTAAATCCTCTTCGGGTTTCTTCTTTTATTGTGCTAGAGTGCTCCGTCACTGCTATCTCAAGTGAATTTCCCACAAAGCTCTCTATGTCAACATTGATTGGTTCAGGCTCATTAGATGCCTGAGACTCAACCTCCTCATAATCTACACAGTTTAGGGGTACAATCATTCCGCTGGGTCAGTCTCGTCCGACTCGTACCCCCAATCCATGGAATCCGCCACCCAGCTCTCACTCGAGCTATCGGAGCTAGATACTGGCCAATATACGTCGGAGTCCCCCATCTACACGTAAACAAAAAGGTCGTATCAATCTCAAGCCCATACAATAGTCTCAACATATGGCTATAATCAAGAAGCAGTATATATAGACACGCTAGCAACTATACTTATCCTTAGTCTACTCATAAGTCTTTAGATTCAATAGATAATTTAATGTATTTCCTCGACTCAATGTCCCATGTCACTAGGAGTTGTTACCGCAATCCCGCATCCTTAGTCAATTCACCCGACTTAGTCTGTGCAGGCGCTCCTATTCTTATACGAGGAAAATACTCTATCATCGCTTGATTCATAATTAATCATCACATAAACTCACTACCTAACGATGATCACATGTGTAGCCTATCACTTCATCATCTCTTACTCCTTCTACTTATAAACCCTTGGCTCTGATACCAACTGTAATGGTCCCAGTTAAAAATTTTCCATCTAACCACAATTTCTCGTACAATCCAAGCGTGGACCCATCATGGTATAATACTTCCATTATAATCATCAGAAAAACTCTACATTATACATCAGAAATCCACTAAGATAACATGTATGATCTAATCATGACTATCATGCCAACACATATGGTTCGATAATCCGTAAGAAACGCAGTCTACAATTATCATACCAAGGTATGTATATATATAAAGTTATGAGTCCAACACCAGGCCTTTAAGATTTACAAGTCAAAGACAACATCCACAAAAAAAGTGCGCATGTTTATACAAAATCATATACAAATCAAAAGTAACTTTTAATACAATGGCTCGGTGGCGCTTATCCCGCACAATTGCCCTTAAGCGGGTCCTTTGCCCTTGTCCAAACCTGAAGGTGGAATTAGAATAGAGTGAGCTTGACGGCTCAGTGAGTAGAACAATATTTAAGTATGCCTATCAAGTAGGTCTACATGGCTAAATTATCCGGTTGACAAGTGTGTCATTATACTGTTTTTATAAGATTTTGTTATTAGCTAAGAACCCAATCAGAACACAGTAACAAGGCTTTCCTAGTCGACTAGGCCACCCTATAGTCGACTAAGATTACCTGCAAGTCGACTAATTCTAAAGCTATAGTCGACTGACTTTACTCCACCCGTATCTGCTTCTCTTGGCTGCCAGGGACTTATGTAGTCGACTACCCTTCCTGGTATAGTCGACTTACTCAAGTACTAGTCGACTTGAAGGTCTCCTATAGTCGACTAGTTGTGGGTCAAAAAGTTGTGTTACTCTCTGTATGTCACCTATAGTCGACTACCCTTCCTGGTGTAGTCGACTACACAATGTATTAGTCGACTTGTAAGTCGACTGTAGTCGACTAATTATGTCCAAAATAGGTTGTTAACTCTCTGTTTGCTCTCTATATCTGAAGTTAGTCGACTACAGTCTGTCTGTAGTCGACTAACCATGCTTTCCAGCAGTTTATCTGCCTATGTATCACTCCTATAGTTGACTTATCCCAGGGACTTAGTCGACTAACCTTCATAAAATTTGTCTGTATACAAAGTTATTCCAGATTCAACGTTAAGGATTTATATAGTATGAGTATATCATAGGATTTCTATCTTAGCAATATCCATATACTTATTAAACACACACTGGGCTCCCACTTCGGCCTCCTCCGGTTCTACCCGGTCCCTTCCTCCTATAATCATTTCACACAATAGATTTTCCCCTTCAACCGCCTCCGGTTTAACCCGGTCCCTTCCTCCAACACATTATCGTATAATTTCCCCTTCTACACCTCCGGTTCAACCCGGTCCCTTCCTCCCGAGTACAACAATCATATCATCATATAATATCAATATGCAAAGACATATAAGGTGGCAACAACATGCAAGCTTTATAGTCTTTATTTTAACATATAACTATATCATGGATTCATGGACAAGAATGAGTAAGTACTTGTGGAATTGTAAACATATGAGTCTTTATGAGGTAGCTAACCTTTCTTGATATCACAAAATATGCATGATCCCAAAAATATACATAGTGTCAAGTACCTTGTTTATCTCTTACGTTTTATTTCATTTCCTACTTTATTATACTTATCATGTCATTAGGATCCATATGTTCTACTCACCCTTTGAAGTGGTATGCTCTTCCTCAAGTTGATATCCCGCTACAACGGAGTCTACAAGTCATAACGTCAATATTAGTTCATGATTAATGAAAATGATACGAGAGGGTATAGTCCTAGGAGTGTTTTCTTACCGTTCGACCAATGACACTCCCCTTGACTCGTTCTAACGGTTTCTTGGAGGAATATAGAACTTTCCTTGTATGTGGACTGAAGAAAATCAAGTGGGGAATTGAGGTGGTAAAGGAGTATTTTTTTAAGAAAGGAAAGTGGAAGAAATGGGGCTGTTTGGGTGCTGCTTTTGCTGCTGCCTTTAGCTGCTGCTGCTGCTGCCTTTAGCTGCTGCTGTTGCTGTTTTTTTTTTTTTTTTTTTTTGCTGCTGCTGCTGCAGAAAAGAGAAGAGAGGGAGAGAGTTTGTGAAGAGAGAGAGAGAGAGGTTGATCAAATGAGGTAAGTTTCTTCACCCCTCCCCTATTTATAGCCTCTAATTTCCCATAAAAATGTGCCAAGTGTCCCTATACAACCCATCACTCTACCCTACACCATGCCCTATGACAAGCTCCATGCCTCCCCCCTCCATGAGGTACAAGTATGGTGAGAGAGGTGGTGGTAAGTCAAACACATGTGGGGTATTTCTTTATCTATATACATGGGTGTATACATACCTATGTATTCATCTTATATACATACACACTTAATAAGCATGAATTAAATAAGGTATCTAGCATGCATACTATTTCCCATTACCCCTTTAGGGTATGAATATTTAAGAAAAAGGATGCTTAATTAAGGCAAGTGTTACAGGAACCCTGCAGTAGAACTCTCTTTCGGTTGCGCAACCTATATTCTAGGTCCACCCAAAATATAGATTTTGTCTCCTCCATCAATTTTCCCAATCCTGGTGTACGTTATTTAATATTATGTTATTTATATTATCAAGATTAATTAATGTACATGTCACCTAGACCATTGGGATAACTCAGTGATGGTAACGGTAACAACATCAACAGTGTAATCAGAATACATGGTCAGTGAATGGGATAAGCAGGACGATGTTGTTACTTGTAATAATATTTTTCCAACGACTTTAGTAATATAAACAGTATGATTTTTAGGCAGATGTCATGTATAATTAGTTAAGTTTTTCAAGTAAATCATGATATTTAGGACCAACAATAATATGTAGAATTCATTTAAAGAGGGTAA
Organism: Agave tequilana; assembly: GCA_038442645.1. Lineage (NCBI taxonomy): Eukaryota > Viridiplantae > Streptophyta > Magnoliopsida > Asparagales > Asparagaceae > Agave > Agave tequilana. The sequence goes on along the minus strand of JAVJIF010016940.1, from coordinate 78,910 downwards.
ACTACTTGATATAAACTAAATAACAATGAATCTATATAAAATACGCTCACATGAAATAAACAATTTAAAATGTACAAATTAAATAAACAAGAAAGGCAAACATTAACAAAGCAATTTATTTTGTATTTAATACATGTAGACACGAACAGTAACTAACAGGCATGAACGATAATTAAATTTGAACAATTATCTAAATTTAACATAAAATTAATTGAAATAAACAGAATAAAACACTCATCTGGGTTTATCACGAGTCCAAGTATCAAATTCTGAAATTCTGAGAAATATACATTAAATACATTCCAATTAGAAATTTATCGAACTTTATATAAGATGTTCTAATTCGAGGTTATCTAGTGTTTTTATCAAATGTGGATGGTCCAGAGCTTAGAACAAGGTTGTATGATGATGCATTAAATTTATTTGGATTTGTTTAGATTTTATTTTCTAATTTTATCGAGTTTAAATGGCTAAAAACATGAAAATCTCTTAACAAGTATGTTTATTACAATAGCGGATTTTAATCTTTGAATGAAGCGATTCAGTTCAATATGTTCAGTAACTGATACCAAAATTTTACAGTAGTTTATGAGAGTTATCTAAATTGTTATTTCTATTTTTTTTATTTATTTGAAATTTTAATCTAGTTATTTCAATTGTCTTTTCACAGGTTAACGGCTCTATTTTTGCAGTCGGGTCGGGTTCAGGCAAGCTGGAACAACACACTGTGGGCTGGACTGGGTGTGGGCTACAGTTTTTTCTTTTCATTTTTTTTTTTTTTTTTACTGTGGGTGCACAGTGGGCTGCCCCGAGCCCACTGTGCAGCCCAGACCCGGCGAGGCCAAGCCGGGTGCTATCAGCACCCAGGTCGGGTGCGGGCCTGAGACTGCACAGAACAGCCTGGGTCTGTCCAGTAGGCCGAGCTACTCTGGGCCTGGCCGAGAGCAGCAGCAGGTTTGTTTTTTTTTTTTTTTTGGGTTAAATCACAAGCTGTAAAATTTCCAAAAAATTATGTAAATTAAGATTTGTGTTGGTATATTCTCCTATGTATTTTAGTTGGATTTTTATATTGAGTTTTGATGTATATAAAAAAATCATGGATAAGAATCGTGTAGACATGATATTAAATAAAATATTTATACTAAATTAATTATGAGAAAACTGTTTATTTACTTGGATTGACTCCCCTAGCCTGCTCCTCAATCTCCACACTTCGAACACGTTCCTCAGTCATGATCGATTTCAAGAAGAGAGGAAAAGGGAAAATGGAGAAGTTGGATTTATGGTTTCTTTCTTCTTGGTAGGATGAATAAAAATGAAATATGATAATTTATTAGGTTAAAATTTAAATTTAGATTTTTAGCTGATAGGTTACAACTAGTGGATTTAGTTGTTTAGAAGATTAGCAAGAATCTAATAAGAGTTTGGTTGAAAATTTGAAATTTGAATTTGATTTTTCAGTTTAGTTCAAATACATTGAATTACTCTCTTAATCACTCGCCAATGTTGCATTATGATTTAGGCATTAGAATTTGATATAGATGGACACAAATTCGAGCCATGATTTTAACAATTTAAGTAATATATATATTTTTTAAATACATTATTATCCTCACACTAAATTTCTGTGTAAATGCTTGCCAAAAATATTCTGAGTACTCGCTTTCAGGTTTGTACAGTTCTCAGAACAAGATGTCAAGAAATTAATACATAAAAAGATACCGTGGTTCCTGCACATTATAAATAGGAATAGGGCCACAAATAGATATATAATAAATAAAGTAAAGAACAAGTCTAAGAGCAAGTATCCTGAACACCCACATCACAGTTGAGAGCTGATGGCTCTTGAACAATGGAATAGTTATATGAAAACAAATGTTACATAAAGAAAACAACACTATTCAAAGAGAACTCCACATCAATCACTTGCATATGATCTAAACTTCATATTTACTAATACAAATGTACGCGGCACATTAACATCTTCTGCCAGTACGCAGAAGAAATACACTAAGGAGATCAAAATGGCACATGAAACCATCCAACTCAAATGTTCTCTCACCGAACCATAACTATGTAAGTGGATGATGTGAGAAAGTGAATGTGGATGCATCGATTATAACACTGATAAAGCGATGGCATGCATTTGACTGTTCCATTGGCTCTGGTTCTACTTCCTAACAAAATCTTGCTAAATGGATACAAAAACATTTGATCTTGGACTCCCAATGGAGAACTGGGACAGCAAGTTTTGGTTGCAGCAGAGCCCATGAAGAATCCAATAGGTTTAGAGCTTCGATAGCACCATGTCCTGAGCTCTGTTAATTGTTAGTGCATTATCTTCCCAGAACCTTGATTCAGCTCTAGTGCTTGAGCCAATAATTTCTGAGCTGAGCCATATGCAATGGTAACTCATCGCGGCCCTGGTTGGTGACACTACTGGTCATGATCCAAGCTGGAGCAGATTGGAAGAATTCACGAATCAAATTCTGGAAATCCTCTACATTCTCTTCGGGTCTCTTTCCCCCATTCTTCTTCTTCTTTCGCTTGTCACACTTTGTGAAAATTAGTGTCATTGGAATCTGATCAAAACATTCAGGACAGATCTATGTTAGCTATAAGACTATATGAAACTTTTGAACATAGAATCTATCCGCAGCTCACTAAAAATAGAGTGAACTTGCATGATGCACAAATTCACTAGAATTGAAGACAATAGAATAGCAGGTTATTAGAAACCAGTCTTCCTAATCAGGAAAAAGATCATGGATTAGTTATGTTTTTTGAAACTATTAAAGTGTCTGCCAGTACGCCAAAACTCTAAAGTTAAGGTGAGGGTTGAGGTATTTATATTTTAATAGAAACAATATGACAGTAACACAACGAACAATAGATGATATTCCCTTGAACAACAACTTTATTTTTAGGCAATCTAAAGAATTTTATGACTTCAAGAAAGAAACTTGTTAGCAATTCTTTCTTTTGAAGGATCTGTCCCATCTTGATCATCAGAAATGTGAATGTTAAACTGCACCATCACTGAATGCTCATGATCATACCATCCAGGATAGGAAGGGGGAATACCTGATTCTGGCCAAGCCAACTAGCATATTCAAGATCAATTTTCTTTGCAGGGATGCTAGCATCTATAAGCAAAAATACTGAAATCAGTGGTTGTCGGTTGAGAAAGTAATCTTTGGTAAATTGATCCCAATTGACCCGAACCTCATGCGGCGCTGAAGCATATCTGCTCAGTTCGAAAAGTTCTGAAAGTTAGCAACCACAAAGTATGCTCATCTGCCAAAAAGACTCCAGGCTATAAAGAAATGAATGAAAATGACAACAGCAAACTCTTATATCATGCAGATGGTTTTGAAGTGGAGAAAATGGAATGTGTATGCCTGAGAAAGGTGAAACAAAAATAGGTATTTAAAAAATATTAGTAAAAGATGAAAGAAGGTCTGCTTACAAATATTTCCAAAGAATTGAAAGAAAACAACTTTTAATATATCCTGAGAAGTGAAATAAAGAGAGAGTGTTTTAAAAAAAAACAGTAGGAAAAGATGAAACAAGGGCAAGGGCTGCAGAAAGGAATTTCTTAAAGAAATTGAAAGAGAACAGATTGAAATGCTATCCTAGAGAAGAAATAAAATACAAGGTATAAATTAACACATTAAAGTTCAAGAGCTACTCATATTCCACTGCATATGGAGAAGACAAATTTTTCTTTTTTTTTCTTTTTTAATGTAAAGGAATGGGAACACCCACCGACCTGCCCTGCCCCCAGAGAGGAAATTCCTCTTTTATAATGCTATCATACCTTGAACCTCTGATTCAAACTCTCTTGCTATCATTATGTCATCTATCTTATCAACCAAAGCTCTCTTGGTTAGAAAATGAATTCCTAGTGGAAATGGAAGATTCTTTAAATACAAAATTTGTCTCTCTGATGTCAATTGCGTGGAATGCATTATGCACACAGCTCATTTTCAGGAATTTAGTAATGTCTGTTATCTTGTTCTTTGACTTTATGTGTCCCCTAGAGTTGAATATAATTCCCTATAGCAAAACCTCCCTCTTTCCCCTGCTCCTAAACTCTCTCTTATTCTAGGATAATTTCGGAGTGTTCCTCCTTGGTTAGACAAGCATAAACTGCAGGAAAACTCAGGTAGGCCTTTTCAGTTTTGTTTGGTGAAGATGTTTCCCTTCTCTTCTATGTATACTTGACTTTAGATAGCAAGAGATGTTTTCCTGCAATGTAGAAAGGTGCCAATTTATAAAGTACAGGCTACTGGTAAAGTTAGACATCATACACCATATTCATGATATGTAATCTATCAAAACAATGATAATGATATATGTGCAATTCAGCCACAGTCACGAAGTATGGCTTGCTAGGAGCATGTAAAATGTAATGTCACAATCCTGTAGCAATGTAGTAACAAAGCCTTTATCCCAAAATATTGGAGTCTGTTCCATGAATTTCTTCTTCCAGTTCATCTCTTTTTAGAAAACCTTCGGCACGCTAGTCCCAGTTTCCATAATCTCTTCTAGATCGATGAGCATATACTTGAATAAAAGTTGCCTGTTCAAGAACAATAAAGCTTAATGCAACCTTTATGTTAAATCTGAAAATTAGATTTAGAACTTCCCCCACAAGTAGGTTTGCTATAAAATAGTGAACCCACCACTTTCTCCATTCACTTTCCCACATCATAATAAAATTGAAAACTGCAATTCATGGTCAAAATGTTTTCACTCCTACTTTAGGGTTAGCATAAACTCGGTAGTCCAACTAATGTTCTAACATGGAAAGACATCTTCAACATGTTAAAATCTAAAAATACTTAATCATGGTCTAAAGAAGGTCAGCTGCACAAAGCACAAAAGACTATTATTAAATATGTGAAGAAAAGAGACTTCTTGTGGTTAACAATCTATACAACATATCTAAAAACATGATAAAAGCTGAAAATTTATCTAAAAGTGAGTTACTGACCCATATCCAGGTAAATCCACCAGGTACCAGCTATCATTTATCCGAAAATGATTAATGCACTGTGTTTTTCCTGCAATGTTAGCCAAGAATATCTTGCAATAAGATGCCATGCAAAAATTGGAACACTACAACAATTATACAACAAAAACAAGATTTATATCAACATCATGGTTTACATGATATACAAGAAAATAAGACATGCTAGCTCTGATAAAACAGTTAGAAGAGAGTAAGACCTGCTAATTTATTCCATATTCATACACCAAGGTTTCTCACACGACTTCATCTCTCCATTACTATATCTGCCAATTTTATGTTGTTGTCCTAAGAGATAGTTTCTTGATCGCAAACATCATTTGAAATTGCAAGCATCCTACTTCATGGCATGTGACTCTAGCTAAGCAAATAGGATAAAAGAAAGAGGATGTCTGCCATAAATGGTTCACAAGCCAAAAGAAAAATCACAATGCTTGATTCTCGAATGCGCAAAAAATATTGTGGAGCCTTTAGAAGTTGATAAGAAAAAAAAAGGCAAATAGCTACAATTGGAAGGCACGGACACGAGCGTTGTACGCTGACACGGACACAGGGTGTAGGACACGGCAATTGTCCAAAATCCAGATCCGAGGACACCGCTAAATATGCAAATCTATTTAAATATATGCATATTTGACTAAGAATACCCTATTATTAATATATAAAAACACTTAAATTTCACAAAATGATCTCCAAAATGGTTAAGTTTGATCAAAGACAATAATATACTTCACCTTATGCGTATTTTTGGAGGTAAATAACAGTTTACACATTTGTAAGAACACATATGGACACGCGTGTCGTGTATGCATGCGTCAGACATGCATGTCATGTCTGCGTGCGTCAGACCAATTTTCGGGTGGGAGAAGTCCCTACATATCATAGGCAAATAGTATGGAGATCATTTACTTGTAGGGAGTGACTCACCCTTGCACCCAAACATGTTGTATAATGTTTTCACTCTTAAACAATCATCACGCTCTTGATCACACTCCATAGAGGAATACTTGAGTTTGAATGAATTTTCTATACAGTTAAAACTAGGCAACACTTGAAAGAACATAAGATTTTAATTTTTGCAATCTATATTATTCTTCTCATTTCTCTTTGTCATTGCATTGTTCATCCGAGTATGCAGTTTGGCTAACATCAACTTGGACCAGCACTAGGTCAGGTTCTAAGACGTAAAGGAGTTGTTGCCTACTTATACACCAGGATCCAAATGATATATAATGTACCACATTAGATCAAGGGTTTAGGCTTGGACTTGAGGACCCAAACTCTGATGACATTGTAGTACATCGAGCTCAGCTTCTCAAGGCTGGAACTAGTACAGAGAGTTTTACCACAACGTAATCACTGATAACTGTGGTGGTGACGAGAGATTGAGAACCATTGGTCAGGAGGTAACAAATGGAGAAATGCAATTTTCCACCACTGCTTCAGAGATGACAGTGGGAAGTTGTTCTCTCTAACATGTTATTTGCACAACAAGTTCATTAATACCGTTAGATGGGCAGTTATGGAATTATTCACCACATTCAATACAAGTGGCATGATGTCAGAGTATTCTTTAGCATGCAATAAGACAAAAGTTAATTGGATACGCAGAGTTGGGAAAGACATCATTATACACCATGATATAATTGTAGTCATTTTCTCTCTAGACTCAAATAAGATCCAAGTCCTGATCAATACCACTTATGCCGAGCACCATTTAGATTGATGCTTGCATCTAGAGAGGAAAAATACCCTTGAAAACACTCAATAAATTTCTCAAACTTTTTCTAAGGGTAAAAGCTAAAAGCAAGAGAAAAAAGGGGGGATCCTCTATTCTCCAATTCAATTAAAAATTTGGCAGTTATAAAAGTCCTAAAAAGTACTCCCATGTAGTTCAATTGGTAGAAAGAGAAATATTCGAAGTTTGAACAATGCCTAACGTGAAATTTTAAGAAGGAAACATATGGAACACTCCAAAAAGGGAGTCCATTCATGCCCTCCAATGGCATGCTGTCTATTGCCTAGTTTTTGATGGTAATGTACGCCCATCTTCTCACTTTTGGGTAAAATCTCAAGTCTTTTGGAGGTTTCTTATTCTCTAATGTAGACAAGATAAAACATCTCAGCTATTAGAGAATAATAATGATAGCTATTAGATGCAAGTCAAAAGAAGACCTCAATAAAAAGATATGTATAACTACATGCTTCAACATCTATCTAGACATAATTCACATTTTTCTGTTGTCCAATACAGTCTTAATGTCAGTTGTGGGGTCTTACATATTGGCAAAAAAGTCATTTTTGAACAGTGACAGTATGACATGCTAGATATAGCATACAAGTCTTATGTCACGTCAACACAAATCTCGCGTTTTAACCAAAATATCACCGACATAATGTTTTGCACATGAATGAATCTAATAGTTTTACTATTGTTCATTTATTTGCCTACGCATTATTTATGTTTATTGCTTATAAATAAGAATTTATTGTTTATGGATCTTGTTGCATTGTCCATGTCATTGCACCGAACGAATGTGCGTGTAACACCTTCACATTTAGGTATTATTATATTATTATATATATGACGATTAGTGGAATACGTTTGTAGTACACTCCTCTAAAAAAATGTTTATAGGTGTGTGCATTTGTACGTACACACACTCACATACTTCATTTGTTATGGTTCCTGCAACCTTCCATGTTTAGACATCATGTCACTTGACATTCTCTATCTGACATGCAATCTGCTCAACCAGCATAAACCCGATATCTGCCATTTAAAACTTGCACCAACATAGGTGCATTCAACAACAAAGCCTTTATCCTAAAGTTTTGGAGCCAACCAGACAAATTCCCATTCTCCATTCTATAGTTAAGGACTGTGACCTCTATTAAATGTCAAGCCATGTTCATTTATGTTTACCCATAGTCTTAGATTCTTTGTGAACTACAATTAGCACTGCGAACTAGTAAAAATTTTTGATCTCCGCTGCACATGGCTAGACCATCACATCTGAGTCTCTTCGTTTATATCCTTGATGCTATATTTAACTTTTAACTAATACAATCTTCTCATATACTATCTTGAAGAATATCATCCCTCCTTCATTTCAATCTTCTCATTTTAGCTACACTCACTTTTCTAGAGATGCTACTAATAGTTCAACAGTTTGACCAATAAAGAACAGCTGATCCTATGGCGATTTCATTAAAGTTTCCCTTCAACTCAATAGGTCTTCCATTCATGGTTCACAGTCGCGGTCTCGGCCGCCGATTCGGCGGGCATTGAGACGGATCGGTCTCGACGACTCGGATCGGTATCGGGCGATACGCGCAAAAAGCTACATAGAAAGCTCAAAAAATTCTGAAAAAAATCACGACAATTCTTAAAAAATTGTAGACATCCATATTCACATATCACATGTCCAAAATATATCACCTAGTATACTAAACATAAAGCGAAAGTATAAATACACGCATCGTCGGTAGAAGCATATCAAAATACATGCACAATATAGTAAATTGCACAAACTACATTCATAAATACATGCTAATGTACTTATTTTCACATTGAATTGTGATGAGACACAAAATCATCATCATAATCATCTCTGCGGTAAGTAGATAAACCAATACTAGTGCTTGTAGATCTCTCAAGTTGTAGTCTGTAGTCATGGACATATGTCCACCAGAATGTTGGCCGGATTTCAAATTCAACATTTGCATATGACATTCAAGATTATAAGTTCCTCCATTAGTACTATTGTTGCCCTCATTATTGTCATCATCACCGCCGCCGCCATCACCGCCATCACTGTCATCATTATCATCACCATCTTCACCATTATCACTACTGGAACTGGATAAAACCCTAACATCTTTACTACCACCATCATTATCTGCTTCTCTTATACCTCGGCGGGGAGAGATCGAAACAGGAAGAGAGAGGGAGGGGGAGGGGAAAGAGAAAGAGAGAGAGATGGGAGATGGAAAGGGATAGAAAGAGAGCGGGTGAGAGAGGGGGAGAGAGAAACAGAGGGAGGGGAGGGAGAGAGACAGAGAGAGGGGAAACATCGCCTGGGGCTGGGGACGAGCGGCCGGCGATGATCGGGCGACTGCGGAGTCTAGAACTGAGCGGTGACAATCGGGCAGTGGCAGCGATCTCCAGATCTGAGCAAGAGAGAGGCAAGTTTTTTTCCTTTTTTTTTTTACTTTATACCCGTTCGTCACAGGTGAATATACGTTTCGAGTCGACTCAGCCGAGAATCAGAGTCGACTCGATCGACTCGGCCGAATCACGACTGATTCGGCAGTGAATCGGCCGAGTCAACCGAGTCAACTCCGATTCTCGGCCGAGTCAGTCTCCTCTGAGTTGAGCGTCCAACTCGTGACTCGGACTCGTCTCAGGGCGGGCCGAGACGGATACTACTCGGCCAACTCGTCTCCGACTCGACCAAGACTTTGAACTGTGCTTCCATGGTTACAAGGTTTTAAATATCGGATATCGGGATCGTATCGGATGGGGGTTTTTCATATCGGATATCAATATCGGGGGAGATATCGGGGATACGCACGCATATCGAGCGTTTATATCGGACACTATATATAACAAAATACTGATAACTAAAAGTTGATTTAGTGTCATAAGTATCATCTACCTAATAAAAATGATGTAATATGCATGCAAAGACAGTAAAAAATAAATGTACATTTGCATGCAGTCTTGCAATAAATAAGTTATTTCATATCGGGCGATATATCGGATGATTTATCGATCGATATCGGGCAATTTATCGGCTGATATTTCAAATATCGTCCGTTTTTTCCTGCAAACGATATTGCGAACGATTTCTCTATATCGTATCGGCAGCAAGCAAAAAGGAGATATCGGACGATATCTCGACCGACTCGGCCGATATTTAAAATAGGGCATGGTTACATAGTACTCCAAAAGTACAATCTAGTTCAAGCATCCTATTTTGACCCTGTGATCGACATTCTCCTTTCTCACAGCTTAGTCCTAACTAATCAAAAATGATCTACCAGGTATTTGACAATTAATATGAACCAAGCCCTCATCTCTTCTCCCTAATCTTGCAACATTGCATACATTTACTTTCTTTCTAATGAATCTAAATATTTTAGATTTTAAAAAAAAAATTCTTTCAATATTTCTATGTTAGAAATTACCCCTCAAGAGTCATGTACTTTAAATAAAACATCATCCGCAGATAAAATGCACAATCAGACCTGTTCTAGAATCTAGTTTAGTTATCACTAATGCAACAAGAAACTGACTTAATATCAATCATTAAAGTAAGCATATGATGATAGAGTATAGATCCATCTCTTTGAATTTTGCTCTCTCACTGTTATTGAGGGTTATCCAGGCCTAGAAAGGCCTTCTTAATCACATCAATATGACTTGTGAATACTTGCTTTTCCAAAATCAACCGCGTATCACTATCTTCTCAGAAGTTTCCAATGTACTCGTGTGTATTTCTCTTTCCATCTCTAGGGTTTTGCATCAATTGTTTTTAGTAAGTAGTTTCCACATTAGAACCCATCAGAATGAAACTAAATTGATTTTTTAAAGCAACCATTTCTTTTCTTAGTGTTTGATCAATTCCACTCTCCCAAAGTTTCATTGAATGGCCGAAATCTGATTTTCATGATAATTCGTGTCACTTGTATATCTCTTGTATTCTTATAAATAGGAGATGTGAGCATCACTGCATCTTGCTTATCCTTTTGATTTCACAATTCGCAATCAAAAGGAAGTAAACAACAAAAGATTCAACATTTACTAACCAGGCTTCTTCGACGTGAGAGCGAGCTTCTTCCTCCGCACAATCGAATTGAGAAGCGAAGACTTCCCAACATTCGATCTCCCAACCAGCGCAAACTCCGCAAGTCCATCGGCCGGGCAGTTCTCAGTCCTCGTGCTGCTCTTCACGAACTCCGCCGCCGAGACCTGCGCGTCCCTAGCGTAGGGCCCGAGCACGATGTTCGAGCCCTTCAAAACCCTAGATCCCACCGCGGCCGTCGAGGCACCGGCAAGGTCGACCTCGGAAGGGATGAAGACCCTCTCGATGGGGATCCCGATCTGGGTTTCGTCGGAGATTGGGGCCTGAGGGCTAGGGATCGAGATGGCGAGCTGAGATTTCGGAAGTTTAGGGTTTTTTGGAGGCTTAAGAGGCGAGAGTGAAGGAAGCGGGATCTAGGTGAGGTTGAGATTGAGAAGAAACGATGGAAGAGGCGAGGGTTGAGCAGCATTTTTTAGCGCCAGTTGGAAGGAGCGGGAGCGGCTATTTGCTCGTGCACGGAGGGGATAATGGAGAGGCGAAGAGCCGTAGATTTAGCAGATAAGACCCTGTACATTCAGGGTTTTAGATAAATGTCATGATGTTATTATTTTTGCTAACCTTTATTATTGTTGGGAGAAGGGAAAAAAAACAATAAAGATAGCTAAAAGCTTGTTCTTGGTGAGGTTATATTACTGAGATTTTGCCTTGGATTTTACTCTATATTCAGATTACGTGAAATGGATAGCAAGCCATTTATGAACAGCTCACTCAAGTGAACACTCCTTCCTCCTCGATCGATTATAAATAGTTAACTAACCCAGTTCTTGTTCCACCAATTTATTTATCAATGAATTGTAATCAAAGATTTTTTTTTTTTTTTATTTTTTTTTTTTTGAAAAAAATTGTGATCACTTACAGATTATGTGCTAGTGCAGCGTTGTGATTATAAACAAGGTCAAAAACACAACACCATACCATAACCAAAAAAAGATTATTTAAAATTAAAAATGATGGAAGAATATTTTCCACAAGTCCATGTGTCATCCTAAGCCGGGCAACATGTCTCATAATTCAATGGAGTATATAAGAAATATTTATCTCTTTAACTTTTTTGAGGAATAAATTACATCTCCCATGAAACAACTATTTTCTATCAACATAAATCTATCCAATGCTTCAATGGATAAGAGAATATAATCTGAGGATTCTCTGGACAATATTTTGTTACAGTTCATAGGATGCATAAAACAAGTACAATTTCTGCTGGGTGCTTTATATAAACACCACAGCCTGTAGATCCTCTTCAGATTACAAGCATAAAAGGTTACAAAATAAATTTGACTCACCCTGAATACAAAAATCATGTACAAAAAGCTTATCAAGGGGGGGAAAAATTTTGAGTAAATAGAATCAAAAAGGGAAAAAAGAACAAACTGTACAAGCCGTATACAAGAAAAACTCTATCTTGAATGAACAAAGCTACATAACTGTATATGATTCACCCATTGGAAAAAAGGGTAGCAAGACTTCCGCATCACTTCAAAATCTGACTGAACAATCACACAGCCCACAAACGTCTAGCAACATTCAAGCTAATGCAAGTACATATGGTGACATCAGTGGTTCACTGCGCAGCTGGCATCTTCCCCGTAGCTAGATTCTTATAAGCTCAATATTCTGAATGAATGATTTCACCTATCCATATTAACTAATCATTGCAAACAAAATCAAATCCGACAGCGTGCCAAGTATTATCCACAATAGGATGCAAGGTAGCTCATCTATTAGTTTTCAACAACTCCAAATTGCTCCTTGTCCTCGTGGCATTGCCTCACAACATCATCAAGCTCAGGGAATGTCACTAGGAGGAGTAGCTCTAAAAGCTCAAATGCGAGCTGCTTCAAACAAACAGGTGACTGCATGGCAAGCAATAAGATCAATATGTTTAGTAATACATAAAATGTAAATCCATTTACTAACACATCATTATTATCATTATCATCATCATCATGATCATTAATTATTATTACTTTTGTGTTTATTTGGGGGATTTGCGTGTATGGCTGTGTATGAAGATCACAAACTGCAGTGGATGGTTTAAGATCTTTTTCACACTGCTAACAATCTCAGTTTCCTGGAAGAGATCTTCCAAGAATTTGTCATTCCCTTCCCCTCCTCCCCATCTTCCCTCAGTATCCAAGGAAAGACAAACTCTTTGTGACTTTCCTTTCCTCTCATTCAGTTGCCTTGGCAAGAAGTGCAATTCTATCAGATGCCCATTCACACAATAGTTGCCTCTCAACCCTGATACACAGGCCAGGAACATGATGCTCAAAGACTATGAATAATATTCCTCAAATTCAGGCAATAAAAAGCTAGAATGACAACATAAACGTGCTCTCTAATTGGGCAAAATCTTGTCAGCTGCACCACTCAGCCACAAGTTTCATCCTTGAAATGTTACAATGGTGTAAACAAGACTGGAGACTTGAAGTTCCAAATAACCCTTCCGAGTCTATTATCTGTTCACATTATTTCAGAGACATTGTGAGGCTCCCAGAGCCTTCAGTTGAGGCATCAAAAATACTAGCACGAGCTAATAAATTGCAGCAAAACAAGTTAAACATTTTGGGTCAAGTTCCATCAATAACATGCAGTGGTGAAGTTTATAGACAAATAAGAGTTCTTTTAGGAAAGAAATTAACCTGAAGAAAGAAATAAATATCTTGAACACACCGCTCGTATTCTTTTCGACCAACAAGGCTTACAAGAGCAGCAGGTGCCTTATCTGCAATGAAACACTTAATGAACAAATGCCACACAGGAAATTGATAGAAACGTGGAATGATTTAAATAAAATGCATTCATGATTATAGATGCTTGATTGAACATTGTAATGTAAAATAAAGTTGAGATAATTGAGCCTCTGTAATGGTTTCTCTCATTCAGAGAAACATTTGTAACATACATTTAAGTAATGGAAAAGAAGTGTAATGGTATAAAAATCCACCATTTTCCCCTGACCCAAAAAAAAAAACTGTGTACTTTTCCTCTCAGCATATAGTACAATATTAGTGCTGTTTGAGATCATCTTGTTTTGATGATCAGTTCAATAGTATGAATGAACAAGGGGAAAATTTTTATTCGAAAGCGACAATAAAACATTTCTTGGACCTATCAAATGACGTGCTGACACTTCCGATGATATTTCTTCTAAATGTTTCCCCCAGAAAAAGATAATTTTAGCAGATATTTGAAACCTTTCTGTAAATGATTGCAAGGGACCTCTTTATTACACAAAGGAAGAAAACAAACAAAAATTTACTCCGCTACCTCTTGCACAACATGTGGATTAAGTTGAGCCCAAACGGTATTTGGTATCACCAAGCTTTCATCAGCCCAAATTTATGCAGACCTCCATGTTTTTTATGTTTATAGAGTTGTTCAACATGAACTAGATAACCATTAGATCTTCGCTAACTGGTTACTTCACAAAGAAACTAAATCATAAACACATCTCAATATATGAAAGCATATTAAGCAATTTATCTCACGTAATACAACAACAACTAAGTCATTTGTCCCTAGTATTTGGGGTAGGCTACATGAACCCAAAAGAGAATTACGCCGAATCGGGCACATGGATCAGCTTTCTCCACTCATTTCTATCAAGCAATATGCCTTCACTAAGACTTTTAGCCTCTATATCTTGTCGTATTACCTCCATCCATGTTTTCTTCAGTCTCCCCTGCGCTCTTCACGTAGTAACTTCAAAAAAGGACTTCATGGAGATGCGACATAAAATAGAAAACTGAGCTGCATAACAAATTCTGCTGCTTTACCAAAAGAGCATACATCTGGGGGTAAAATCTTGCCCCCAAATCTGAAAGGTTATAACATTAAATCCCAAGGATTGGGAGAGATAAATAAAAGGAGAAGAAAAGAAAAAGGAAAGACGAGCATGATGATCTCCAGTGGAGAAGCTAAAAGATTTTTTTTTTTCCCCTTTTTCATGTGTGGGTGATGGATGGGTGATTTCTTTTTCCATTTTTCTATTAATCTTTTTTTTTGTGCAGGCATTTCTTTTTTCTTTTTTGGTCTGCCGGGGTGGGGGGGAGCGGTTCTTAACTAGGGATTGAGGCACAAAGAACGTATATCAATGCTAAAACTGGAAAGTAACAGATTGGTAACAATTCAATGAAGTTGCAGAACTCAGTTTCCTTACTTAAACTCTGACAAAGAGTACTAATGTCTGTAATACTCAATTTTCCTTTTCTATCTTTCCTGACAGAATAAGGGATTAATAGTTCATTGATGAGTGACTGCAAAATCAGTGAAAAGATTGGAATAATGGCTCACCTATCATCAGCTCATAGACAAAATTGGCACGTCGTGCAGCTTCTAGCTGCTGTTCAGCGGTCAGCTGATTCTCCACTTTGTTGTTCTTTTGCAGCATATTCTTGTCCTTTTGAGTAGCTGGAGAAGAGACGGGAGTAGGAGGTTTGCGATTAGGATGCTTAGTTAAGAAGATCCCATCTGGCCAGAGTATCTGTTCCCATCACCGAAAATCAGGCCACTAAATTTAGCATAGTAACATATATAAAACATCCTTATTCTATCATGCAAAATGAAGATGGTACATGGATTAATACCAATAGCTGGTTAACTTGCCAAATTGCTTACGGAAAGGAAACCAAGAGTATTTCCTAAAATAATCTTGAGCGGTTGCATGTTGGTCATGAATGTATATCATATCAGGGGTTAAAATGATAGGTGAATTAAAGAGCAATCATTAAAACTCAAGTCTGTTTTAAGTGTTTTGCAGCTATATGCGGGCTAGGAATGATTACAAAACTTACTTGCTCAACTCGATTGATTGCAGAAGCAACTGCTGTTCCCTTCCTCAGAAGCTGGATTTTCTCTATAAGCCAATCATCAAAAGCATCTCCCATTCCTAATTGCAATAATTGTTTTGCTACCCAAAATGCCTGGCGTCTGAATTACAGAGTTAGGTGTAATATGGATACAGGTGCCAGTATTAAAGTAACATGAGGTGAAATTTGAAAAAGAAAAAAAAAACAAGTGTTTAAATATGACGGACTGAAAACTACAAACCTGATCCAGCCACCATCTTTAAGCTGAAATACTACATCTACCAAATTCAATATAGGGACGCTCAGATTTGGGGGTACCCACTGCATCAGAAATAGAGAAATCACTGAGTCTGCAAGTAACCATACTACATTGTAAAACACGGGAACCACAGGGGAAGAACCAAAGAAATAAGTACACCTTTGCCACATGAAGAACCATATATCAAGGTGGAGATGGGCAAAGGTCTGTTTATCATTAACTCCAGAATTTTGTATAAATAAATGCAGAACACTTCCAGTAAAATATAATAGAAAAGAGGCTTTGCCTTCAGGATCATAAAGCATACAGTTTATAGTTCCTATGACATAAGTGCCATGATATATCAACAGTAAGTCGTAACAAATGTTTGCACCGTTAACTGACTTAAAAAAAAGATTGACCTAGAAGCCTATTGGACGATGTGTAGAACAAAAGGTACGCGTTATCATTTTAGACATTTAACCCAATTTAGAAGCAAGCACAACCACTTCGACTAAACAATAAGTCCAATTTTATTGAATTTCAAGAAAATTGTTTTATTTAACAAAACAACAACCTTAAGAATCTTAAAAGGTTGAAAGGTGCCAATTTACAAAAATAAAATATAACTTACTTCAGTTGGAATAGTT
This sequence comes from Agave tequilana, assembly GCA_038442645.1. Taxonomy (NCBI): domain Eukaryota; kingdom Viridiplantae; phylum Streptophyta; class Magnoliopsida; order Asparagales; family Asparagaceae; genus Agave; species Agave tequilana. Next base: position 62,303 of record JAVJIF010016940.1, on the reverse strand, counting down.
GAGTCCTCCGCAATTTCAGTAATTAGAGACGTCTCTTGCAAAACATCAGCTCTGCCAACCCCAACTTTTTTAGCCTTATCATAGTCGCTAGAAGATGAAACCTTCTTTTGAAGCCTGTCCTCTGAGTCACTTCCAGAATTATCCTGATATGAGTTTTTTAGCTCTTTCCTTGAATTCTTTGCAGAATTTTGCTCCATGTTTCTTTTTCTTAAACCTATACTATCTGATTCAGCATAGTTCTTATCCATCTGTACACTATATTGTTTACTTGCAGAGCTTGAATTTTCCCCACAAGATAATAACTGGCTATTTATATTTTCAACTGAGCTCTGAACCTTTGTACCTTTCACACATGACTTGTCAGCAAGGTTGACTGCAAAAGTATTATAAGAAATGAGAGTTTCTGTCAGTATAGAAGATAACATAGCTCCTAAATAGAAATTAATAACAAATAAGAATAGAAAGGCTCAATTCACCTAACAATGTCTGGATGATAGAGAGGGAATCTGAAAACATGTAGGTCTGCAGTACAAAATAACAGGACAACACTTCACCTAACAAGAAAATGCTAACAATAAGATAAGAATACTGAAGACAACAAGATGACCAACCTGTGAATCGACACTAAGGAAATCCCAAACTTCTATAGATCCTGATATACTTGGAATTTGAAGAAGCATCTGAGAAACACAAGTATATTAAGTGTCACTAAAAGTGAAATATCCTAAGTTGTTCAAAAGAAACAGTACAAGAAAAGAATAATAGTGAATATGATAACAAGCTATGTCCTGGGAGGACATGGAGGATCAACGTTGAAGTATAATTTCTTTTTCTTTTTTTTTTAACAATAAAAATATGGACAGTACCCGAATTGCAAGAATAAAACTTGGTTGGAAGCAAGTATAACTAACAATCTGATAGATTCTAGAAGACTAGTAACTTTTGAATATCCATCAATGCTTTATCAAAAGATAACCAAAAGTCTTAAGAGATGAAACAGAAAGAGATTTTAAATCAAGCGAAAGCCCATGTTGGGCTTATAGTGTATTGTTGGATATTCATCATTATCAAAGTCATCATTAAGCCATTTTCTCACTAAAATTGATTTGGTTATGGAGCACCATTCCATATTCAGGAGGCTCCATAGGATTTGATGAAACTTTAAGTTCGGAAGTCAACTTGATTTCAATCTGACATGTGGTGCTATTACTAAATCCCGCTGCCCATAGAAGGAAAATGCTTAATATATGTGTTACCTTCAAATACTTGTCGAGTAATTTACATCTTTCTTGAACAACAGGCACATCCAGTCCAGATGATAGAAAATGTTTAGGTGGCAAACTAAGATTGTACTCAGGAAATTCTTTGAGGCGCTTGTGTAGCTCCTCAAAATGACGATACCTAATAAAGACAATGGATTAGGACAATTCATCAGCAAGAGCAAGGTAAATGTGCTTCTAACGAGCAAAGGACACACAAGTATGCTTCTAAATTGAGAACTGAGAGGCAGATGTGTCTCTGAAATCTTTTGCTTTCTACTTTGACTACCTTCTTTTGATGGACCAGCTATTGTTATTAGCATCAGTCACAGCAATGGAATAAACAGCGAAAGTTCCTGAACCGCTCTTCACAATATTGGCCCCTATCACCTGCATCAGAAATCAGCTTGCAGCCTCCATTTAAAAATATGCAATATGATGCCAACACTAAAACATATTCAAGAGGGCACATAAGGTTGAGGCTTTCTAATTACCTCACACCTCAATTTCAGAAATGAATCTGCCAATACAGAATTTTCAGAAGACCTCAATGATGAAATGCATGATTCAGATGTTGAAGCTGATGAAAGAGATGATGCAGCAGCTTCTCCACTATGAACTCTACCCCACAATTCTGCCTCAGGGTCATCAGTCAATTCCTCCATTTTTCGATCATGTTTTGCCTCATGCAATATATCTTTCCCTTCACCCAGTAGAAAGGATGTTCTCTCGACCTCCTGCCAGACCGGGACCTTTGGATTGCTTGATCTTGGCCTTTTTCTTCCAGATGAAGTCCTCATACTTCTCGGACGAGGGACATGACTTTTACTATTCTTCTTTCCTAAACGACGTTCAGACGTTTCAAGAGGATGATGAATCCGTGAAACAGCAGCATTTCTTTTGTTTTTGCTGTCCCAGACTCTGGTTCCAGGAGAATCAAGGCCCATCACGATATTATTTTCATCCTCTTCAGTTTGATATGAACTCTCTGTATCAGTCTCAACCTCCTCATGACTTGGGTATTCTGTTCTATCCTGAGATGATGCTACAGAATGGTCAGCAGATCCATTGTTATGAGTATGAACTTGCAAATTATCAGCCAAATACCTATCTTCATTATAGGAGAAAGCAGAGCTTTTCTTAGGTATAGCAAAATTGGTTGTTCTATCTTGTACCAGATAATTAGATGGTTCTCTAGAATGATTTGAAGTATCATTACTTCCCACAAACACGCCATGGCTGACCGGTTTTGTCGCCTGTATAGCATCTTCTTTCTTTTTGTAGTATCGCCCCTTTGTCCACATACTTTCAAGATTTTCTGGTGCTAGAACTTGAGTCTTTCTTCTGGAAATCATATCTAACATCTGAGCCCATTCGCCTCCAGAATTACGTGCCTCATTTGTTTTTGCATTGCAAGAATTAGTGTGATCCTTCTGACAACCTATTCCATTTGAACCTTTCATGATTCCTTCATCAGATGCAGTGCTAGAGCGGGCATGCCTAACCTGCACAAGTTCAACACCAATAGTCGAGCGATCCTGAAATCCAGAGATTTGATCTGCCGATGGCTTTGGGGGTGACTTCATTATTGGTTTCTCTTCTGCTGAAGGTATGACTCTCTTGTCAGATTTATTGGCAAGAGATAAAACCAAAGACTCAATCTTTTCGTTGAGTACCCTGAGATTCAAATGCAAGCCAAAATCTAGAAGTGGATAAAAGAAACAGAAGGCATAGAGTCATCGGACTGAAAAAAAAAAAAAAAATAAGTACCTCGGGTTAGCTAAGTTCAAAACTGGTCGAAATACTGCACACGCAAGCAGCTCCCTGACTGTATATCGGAAAAAAGAGCATTGCAGATCTTCAGGTTTAAATGTGATTTGAATGAGACCGCTCATCAAATGTTGCAGTACCTGGGATGTTATGGAAAAAAATTAAGCATATAAATGTTTCTTTATGGGGCTCAGTAATAGTCCACAACATACATACAAGATTAAAAACAAATCTTTCTAGATATTCACTCCTGAAAATCTTCCTTATTCTGATATATGCCGCTTATAATTAGATATAACCCCTTGAAAAGTTGAGTTATCAATGAATCCCTCTCCATTAGACATGGAGAATATTCCAGGAATATTCCTTAACTAAGGGTTAAGATTGACAAGAGTTTTTTTTTTCTAATTTCTTTTCCCCCTCCTATAATTAGCCTCTATCACTCAAACCTGTCCTTCAACTTAACCCATTTCTTCATACAAAAAGACAATCTTGTTTCATCATGGATACACATTAGCACACACTATAAAGATTATATATAAAAAAAGGGCCAAACTCTGTGACCTCGATTAGTCACCGCAATGAAATTAGGGCAATAGTGTTAATGATATGGTATCCTTCACACATACACAAGGATTGAGGACCATTTACTCAAACCATGTAAGGTGACCATTTTTGAGGAGGCATGGCACAAAGAAACTCAACTCATCATAAAATTTCATTCATGAGGGATGAAAGCTAAAACTGTTGCCTATAAGAAAGTAGGAAATTGCATGCCAGAGAAGCAATGGACGGGAAAACAAAATTAGAAGATGAAGAAACTGAGGTGTGATATCATCCATAGTAGAACAAATATGATATTCTGACTAGAATCTGGTAGTGCAATCAACTGTAGCTACACAGAGATCTAAAGGGAAGAATCTAATTTTGATTCCAAACATAGATTGTACTATTGTCTAGTGTGACTACTTTGAGATCTCTATCAGTAGCTTTCTTGGAAAGGAAACATAGTGATTTCATCTTGCTCCTGTCACCCAATATGTTAAAGAGAATGCTTTTTTATACCCAAAAACATGGGACCGATTGGGACAGGTGAAATGTCCCATACTAGCCTTTGATCTTTGGTCGAACCACAACACAAAAGGTGGAGGAGGACACATGTTGGGTTGTCTCATAGTAATACAACAGTTAAGTTAATTCGGTATTTGTTTTCAGCAACAATTTTATGTTGTAGCAATTTGATATATTTGTTTTCCAGATTTTTTAAGGCAAATTCTCAATGTCATATGATTCTGAGTTTGTGGGAAGACGTTAATAGATAATTAGTTAATTAGTAGAGTTGTTCATTATAGAATCCTAATAATACTTGGAGTCTTATGAAGTCCTAGACTCCTAGTACCATTATGCAGCATAGTTTTGTAGAATTTTTTTTTTTATGGGATTTATATAAGGACCTTCTAATTTAACACTGGTAAGTGGTTACATAGGGAGGAATCAAGTAGGAAACAACATTGATAATCATGCAGTAGGAACTATGACATTATAGAATCCTAATAATACTTGGAGTTTTATAAAGTCCTAGACTCCTAGTACCATTATGCATCATAGTTTTGTAGAATTTAGTTTTTTTATGGGATTTATATAAGGACCTTCTAATTTAACACTGGTAAGTGGTTACATAGGGAGGAATCAAGTAGGAAACAACATTGATAATCATGCAGTAGGAACATGTCATAGTCTCAATAGAACAGATCTGAACTGAATAGGGCAAAGAATTTTAGAAGCCAAACATGATGAACAGGTTCGATTTCTACAAATTTAGGCATTATGCTCACAAGTTGGCTAATTGCATTAAAAGGACATTTAGCACACAAGCTCCCCACAAAAAACAAGACAAAAACATTGAGGCAGCTAATGTGTATGATTTAGAGCCTACTGTGGACCCAAAGGTTGAGATTGTTGACCCAAGGGTTCAATCAATCACGCGTTTAGATAATTCCCAACTCACGTAGTTAGAGACTAATTATATTGAAATTGTTTTAAGTATATATAGATTATTTATCAAAGATACAGATTATTCAAGATCATATTATAAAGCACAAGTTCAACCAATACAATTTGGAATATCTTTCATTGAGGATTAGAGCTAAAGAAGTCAGATACTAATCAAGATATACACCAAAGACTTCAATGATTCAAGAAAAAGAATTTTATGTTTTGTAAGTTTAGAATTTGTATTAAAGCTTTAGTTTGTAGAATTGGCAGTACAAGCTTGACACACACACGGCTTTTGTTTGACGTTTAAAAAGTTTTTCAAAAGTAAATTTTACACAAAAAACATGTTTATCAAAACTAGTTTCAAAATATTTTTGGATTTGATAGAAAATTGATTTAATATAGATTAAATCTTAAAAATAAGTTTTACCATTTGAAATATGTAGTGGAGTTTATCCATATATATTAGAACTCTAAAATATCTCAAGAAACTTAATTTTTATATGATTTATGAAGTTGAAATCATATTTAGATAAGTTTTAGAAAAATCAATTTCCAATTAACTTCTTTCGACAGCTTTACTTGGCACGGTCGAAAGCGATTCTCAATATGCATGTTGTTATGTTTTGAACTGATGAACTTTCGATAACATCTGTGCACGCTTTCGACAGCGTTTTTCATAGAGCTAAGAAAAGTTCAAAGCAAACTCACTTTTGATAGCAGTGATATTTTCATTGTCAAAAAAAGCTTTTGACAACTAAAATTTAGCTTTCAACAACATTTTCCAAAGAATAAAATTGTTTTCAGAGTTAATCAGATTTTTGTCAGTTCTCTTTCTGATTTTTGACCATTTTTTTCTTATTTTCTTGTTATTGACTTCGATAGTGCTTCGACAGCCAGTATAAAATTTTCAGAAATAAATTTTTGGATTTTAAAATTAAAACCATTTGTGATTGTTGACTGTTGAAAGTCTTGCACCAGCTTTCGACAACTCATTGACTTTTCTGCAGATTTTAGCAAACATTTTCTAATTGTTTTTACTATAAATTCTATTATTTTTTGCATAGTTTTAACAACAGTTTTTCAAATAGTTTACAGAGCTAATCCACTTCCACATTTCTCTAGTTTTTCTACAAGATTTCTAAGCCTATTCTTCCAATCTCTCTCAATTTCTCACATACATGAGCTTGAACCTCCAAATCTCAACTATAGCTATAGCTATAGGGCTTGTACTTGAGAGAAATATCTCTACGATTGGAGTGCGATCACAATTGTTCTTTGTTCTTTATTCTTTATTGTAAATCTCAAGTAAAAGAGGTTGTAAGAAGTCGATCTTGCGAGATCACATTGTTGTAGGAATAGAGGCTCCAGAGTTGATGCAAGAGGGATCTTCTTGTAAGAGTTGCGGCCATTGTTTTAAATATCAGACGATATACCGGTATACAGGCTGAGATACTGGTATTTTATTCAAAATGATACGATAAGTGCAAAAATTTATCGGATATCGTTTTGGACCGATATTGGCCGATATATCGCCACGTGGCCGATATATCGGCCGGTATCCGAAATGAAATAACCGATATATCGACCCTTATAGTTACTTATTTGGATAATAATTATTATTTTTTACTTGAGATATTATTTTATTTTATTCTATGTTCATTATGGTATTTCAATGATGTTTTTATATGATGTTTGGATAATAACTTATTTCTTTTAATAATGTCTTATATGTATTTACTATTGATATATCAACCGGTATTTAGTAGCATATCGCGACATATCACCCGGTATCCGGTATCCAGTACATAATTTTGCCGACCGATATATCGCCGATATCTGAAATTTAAAACACTGGTTGCGACTCCAAGTTGTGGTCTTATGGAATCACGTTGTAAGCGTATTTCGGTTTTGCGAACAGGTTATAGCGCTTACATCTCCACAGGAGTTAAAGACGGGGACGTAGATTAGTGGATCAAATCCCGAGAACAAATCCTTGTATTTGCAGAGTTTGCTCTTTCTTGATTATATCTCTTTTCTTTATCTCTACTTAATATTTGTTTCTTATACTCATAATTGCTTACCTTTGAGATTTAGTGTGTTTATTACGAATAGATTTTAATTTCGCATAACTTGATTAGCATCACCTATTCACCCACCTCTAGGTGATTTTCAATTGGTATCAGAGCTAATGCTCTTATTTTTAAGGTTTTACCACCCAAGAGTTGATCTTTATTGCTAATCACTTCATTTGTCACTACATACATATGACATCTCACAGAGGCAACTTCAATGTTAAGTCCACATCCAGGTTTGATGGTCTTAACTTCTCTATTTTGAAGATTAAGATAAGAGTTTTTCTTAAATCTCTCGGAAGATATGTTTTTCTTACCATTGAGGGAAAAAATTAAAGAATCTGAATACAAAACTGAACATTGGCCTAAAAATGCCGCAAAGGTATTTGAAGCTAGTGTTAAGACAACTTACGCCTTGATGCAATCTGTGGATAATGATGCTTTATCTAGGGTAATCAATTGTGAATATGCATATGAAATATGAAATACTTTGATTACAACTCATGAAGGAACCTCACAAGTGAAAAGAGCCAAAATTGATTTGCTCACTTAATATGAAAACTTTAAAATGCGTGAAAATGAATTTATTGATGGCATGCTTACTCGTTCCAGCAAGATTACTAACGGCTTGATTTCTTTAAGTGAACTAATCTCTAATGATAACAAAGTGAGAAAGATAATTCCTTCACTTTTCAAATGTGGGAGGTCAAAGCAATCACTTTGAAGGAATTAAATGATTCAAAGAAGATGAACTTCACAGCATTCATGAGTAATCTAAAAACCCATGAAATGGAGATCAAAGCTCGAGAAGAACAAAAGCCACAAAAGAAGAAGAGTGCGGCATTCAAGGTCTCCCCTGGCAGCTCAGATGATGAAGAAGAGCCTACTGAAGAAGAAATCATGTCTATGATCGCGAAGAAAGTAGGATGGATGTTCTACAAGAAGGGACAGTTCGATAATAAGAAGAACCGACGGGAAGAAAAGAAGGCCAAGGAGGGTTGCGCTACAATTGCAAGAAGCTCGGACATCTCACAGCGGATTGCCCGGAGATGAAGAACAAAGGCTCCACATCAAAGAATACCTTTAAGAAGAAAGCAATGAAGGTTACTTGGGACGATTCGGAGAGTGAACCCGAAGAAGTTGATACTGCCAACATGTGCTTTATAACACAAGGTGACCACGCATCAAACATACAAACTAAACCTCTTTTAGATGATGCATAAATTACATTTGAAGAGATGGCTTTAGTTTTTCAAAAAGTTACGAAAAAATATGAATCTCTTAGATTTATACATTTAAAATTGAAAAAGGAAAATAGTGCACTACTGTCTAAATTAGAAATTAGTCTAAAAAAAAAAGAAGATTTATCTATTTCTCACAACAAGATTAAAAAAGAATTTGATGCACATATGAACACGTGTCACACAAAGAACACCAAGATGTTCATTGATCACAAAGAGATAAATGAAATAAAAAAAATTCACGACGTAATCTCAACTTTGAGCAAATGTGCTTTTGACAAGAATGGATTGGAATTCATGCTTCAAAGGAACCAAGTTCCAAAGAACACCACAGGTGCTCTACAACACACACATCATGCACACGTGTATCAAAGTGTACCAATGTAAACATTGCGGCCGAAAAGGTCATTTGACAAAGTTTTGTTATCATAGACTAAATGTTAATAAACATTTTTGGGTTTGTAAGACTAATCCTATAGGGCCCAAAAAAGATTTGAATGTCAAAAGATATATCTAAATTTGTTGATGCACGTACACGTCAATACCTCACGATGTAGAGAACGATGGTATCTTGATAGCGCTTACTCGAGACATATGACGTGGGACACCAATAATTTTGCAACCCTATCAAGAACGTTTGAAGAAGGTGGCTATGTCACCTTTGGAGATGATTCAAAAGGAAGAATCATTGGTTTTGATAATATAAAAATCAGTACATCTCTTACAGAAAATGTAACTTTACTTGATGGTTTTAAATATAACTTGTTAAGTATTAGTCAACTATGTGATAAAGATTTTAGAGTAATATTTGATTCTACTTGTTGCAATGTGATCATAATAAAGATGAATGTTTGTTAACCGAATATAAAGAAAACAATGTTTAGATCATTGATATGCTAAATCTAGATAGTAATATAACATGTTTAACTGTCATTAATGATGAACCTTGTTATGGCATAGGAAATTAGGTCATGTCTCTTTAAACCACCTCTCCCGTATCGGGTTTAAGGACATAGTTAAGAGTGTTCCTAATTGAAATTTGAAAAGGATCATATTTGTAAAGCTTGCCAATTTGGAAAATAAACAAAAACCTCTTTCAAACAAATTTAGGATATCGTATCAACTCGTCCCTTAGAATTAACACATATGGACATATTTGGTCCTATCAGAACCAAGAGTTTAGGAGGAACACATTGTGTGTGTGCTTGTCGATGACTATTCAAGATACACATGGTTTTCTTTCTTGAACATAAAGATGAGGCTTTTCATATTTTCAATGTCTTCTGCAAAAGAGTTGAAAAGGAAAAAGTTGCATCCGTTGTTCGTGTTCGTAGTGATAGAGGTGGTGAATTTGTAAACCACTCTTTCATTACATATTGTGAAGAGCATGAAATTAAACATGAGTTTTCTTGACTTCGCACTCCACAACAAAATGGAGATATTGAAAGGAAAAAAAAATATTTCAAGAGATGACATGAATCATACTTAATGAATATGCTCTTCCACAATATTTGTGGGCGGAAGTTGTTAATACGGCATGTAATATTATTAATAATGTTCAAATCTGCAAGAAATTAACTAAAACATCTTTCGAGTTGTATCACTTGTGCAAGCCTAATGTTTCCTATTTCAAAGTATTTGATGCAAGTATTTTGTTTTGAACACAAAACATATTTGGGTAAATTTGATGTGAATAATATGAATGTACATTTATTGGTTATTTCTCAACTAGTAAAGCATACAAAGTGTGTATAAAATCTACTTTAACTATTGAAGAATCTATAAATGTTAAGTTTTAGAAATCTAATCCATTTGTTAAGAATGTTTCAGATACACAAGTTAAGATCGCAAGTAAAGAATTAGAAAATAGTTCAATCAAGGACACATCTACCAAAAAAGTTGATAAAGAAAAGAAGCTAAATGAAAGAGTACAAGAACAACAAGAAAAAGCCCAACAGCTACCAAAAGATTGAAAGTTTGATTCTATTCATCCAAAGGAGCTCATCATCGGTGATGTATTTAAGGAGTTGTTACTAGATCTAAATTGCATGATTATGTGGTAGCTAGCCTTGATATCACACATAGAGCCTAAGAATGTCCATGAAACTGAATTAAACTCGTACCGGTTACTTGCCATGCAAGAAGAGCTCAACTAATTCAAGCGCAACTAAGTGTGAAAACTTGTTTCTAGACCCAATGATAGGCCAGTTATTGGTACTATATGGGTATTTAGGAATAAATTAGATAGTCTAGCAATATAGTTAGAAACAAGGCTAGGTTAGTTGCCCAATGTTACAATCTAGGTTAGTTGCCCAATGTTATAATCAAGTCGAGGAAATCAATTTTGAGGAGACCTTTGCACATGTTGCATGGCTTGAACCTATTCGTATGACCCTAGCTTTTGCATGCTATAAATTTTTTAAATTGCATCAAATAGATGTAAAGAGCGCATTTTTAAATGGATATATAAAAGAATAATTGTATATGAAAAAACCTCCCAGTTTTCTCGATCCAACGCACTCCTACTATGTATTTATTAGAAAAAGCTCTTTACGATTTAAAACAAGCTCCAAGAGCTTGGTATGAGAGGCATAGCAATTTCCTTTTGGAAAGGATTTTGTTAAAGACAAAATTGATATCACTTTATTTACTAAGCATGTTAAAAATGATATATTGATTATTCAGATTTATGTTGATGATACTTTTTTGGTTCTACTAACAAACTCTTGTGCAAGGATTTTGAGAAATACATGAAGAATAGGTTTGAAATGAGTATGATGGGCGAGCTCAACTACTCTCTGGAACTTCAAATCAAACAAAAAAATAGTGAAATTTATACTAATCTAACCAAGGATATAAACTTGTTGGTATGTTCACTAACCACTTGACCTTAATAGATCTTCATATATTTGTGGTGAATTGAATTTATACATTTTGGTTTTGATAAGTTGTGCAGATGTTTAGTATATAATATAGTACATGGATTTGATGAATTTTGGTGAATAAAATGAAATTTTCTTGATATTTTGAGTTTATATGATTAATTTTTGACAATACATATTTACGTCTATTTTTAGATATTTTTAGAAATTTTATTTATATTTTTTCAAAAATTTCAAATTATTTTCTTAAGTGTCAAAATGTCATTTTTCGACATCCACAAACCAACTTTCAAAAGTCAATTTCTGTTTGTTCAAAATTAGAACTCATGATCAGTGGCTATCGACAGTCAACTAGGACTTTCGACTGCTGGCTAGTGTAAGTCTGTGTGGGACCGATCTTTAAAAACCTAGATCTGTCCAAAACTTTCTTCGTTTTCAACTTGTTCTTCACCCCGCCTTCCTCTCTCTCACTCCTACCTCCTCCAAGATCGAAATTTCTTTCTTCCTAGCTCAAATCCACAAATTTCTTTGAGTTGTTATCACTACTTTTGACTCGGATCCACCTCGTATTATAAGTTTCTTTGATATTTTGCTTGTGTTTGTTCATCCAAAACCCTACCTCTCTATTTTTTGGGTAAATCTCTTAATCTTACTCTTTTACTTTCAATCTGCATACTAGTTTTCATTACTATTATCTGCCTCACCATGGCTCTTAGAAAAAGAAACCATGTCCTCATCAAACTCTCCATCACCTCTTTCAAAATTTGTGAATCCTCAAGCTGAAAAGAATTTTGATTTAATTTTTCCTAAAAAAGATTTTTCCTAGTGGACATCATATTTCATCAAGGCTTAAGAAAATCATGCAATCCTGAATCTTTCTTTGATGATCTTGAATGGTACAATTTTCTGATGATTCATGAAAAAAAATTATCCTGACCTTATTAGGGTATTATATACTAACTTGACCGTAGAGAATAATGTTCTCTTCAGTCGTGTAAACGGTATAAATATCAAGATGAGTTGTGCTAATCTACCGAGTTTCTTGATATTTTCTCTGAAACTCTTGCTACCTTTGATAAGTTTCCTAATGATCACTCCAAAATTTTTGCCTCAACTCTCATTCATGATGATTCCAATCTGTCTCTGATTGTGAATGAGAATGTGACATTACCCACTCATATATCTCAAGCAATTGCTAAAATTATCATGTACAACACCGTGCCTTATCAGGATGAGTTTAACCATGCTCGTGGTTACACCCCCCTTCTTATTTATTGTATCTTGTGTTGTTTTCCTGTTAATCTTCTCAAATTAATATTTGATATCATGACTGGTCCTAATCTTTTCTCGAAGAGTCTACCATTTGGTATGTTACTCTACTGTTTACACATTGAAAAATTGATCTCTTCAATGATGTACCTACTCCTCCACGTATTATTCTTGAGCCTTTCACTGACTACTACACACCAGAGGATGAAAACTGAGCTTCTCCGACCCTTTCTTGATGCATGACAAAAAAGTGGAGAAAGATTATGAAGTTATTGAAGATCTTTTGAAGACTTTTTGCTTTTTGGTGTTTTATTAACTAGTTTATGTTATACTTTTGTTTAAAGAACTTTATGTAATGGATGTTTCTAATCTGTAACAGATTTTAGAATTTTGGTTTGTAATCAATTTGGTTATGTAGTTGAATTTGAACAAGTTATGAATCCTATTATGAATGTTTAGTTTATATTTTGAAATCAATTCTGTGATTGGACACTGTTTTGTTTAATGGCTAATTGTACGAATAGTATATGCATATGAAAATTCTTATATGACATATTGGTATTTTGAGTATATGCATATATGATTGTTGATATCAAATTGAGTTAACTTGAATAACTCTGTGAGTCGTGGATATCAAATTGAATTTAAATTGAATATATCTTGTTTTTAATGTATGCATATATTTTGAGAGAGTTTTGTCAAAACTTTACTTTAATCAATGCATATATAACTCCATGAGTTTTGTCATCATAAAAAAATAGAGAGATTGTTGATCCAAAGGGTCAATCAATCACGTGTTTTGATAGTTAGAAACTAATTATCTTGAAATTGTTTTAAATACATACAGGTTATTTGTCAAAGATATAGATTATTCAAGATCATATTATGAAGCTCAAGTCAACCAATACAATTTGTAATATCTCTCATTAAATATTGGAGCTAAAGAAGTCAGATACTAATCAAGATATACATGGAAGATTTCAACGAATACAAGAGAAAAAATTAGTAAGTTTAGAATTTGTGTTAAAACTTTAGTTTGTTAAATTAGTAGTTCAAGCTTGATACACAGGCGGCTTTTGTTTGATGGTTAAAGAGTTTTTCGAAAGTAAATTTTACTCAAAAGTCATGTTTATCAAAACTAGTCTCAAAATACTTTGGATTTGATAGAAAATTGATTTAATATAGATTAAATCTTAAAAATAAGTTTTACCATTTGAAATATGTAGAAAAGTTGATCCATACATATTAGAGCAAGTTTGCCCATACATATTAGAGCTCTAAAATATCTCAAGAAACTTATTTTTATATGATTTATGAAGTTGAAATCAATTTTAAACAAGTTTCAAAAAAAATAGTTTTCACTGAACTGCTTTCGACAGCTCTACTTGACCCTATCGAAATCGGATACATTTTTATGTTTTGAGCTGATGAACTTTTGACAATCCTTGTGCACGCTTTCCACAGCGTTCTTCAGAAAGCTCGGAAAAGTTCAGAACAGTCACACTTTCGACAGCAGTGGTAGTGTTTTTCACTAACTATCGAAAAAGCTTTTAATAGCTAAGATTTAGCTTTCGACGACTAAGATTTGGCTTTCAACAGCATTTTTCAGATAACAAAATTATTTTTAGATTTGATCAAATTTTTGACATTTCTCTCTCTGATTTTGGACAGCTTGTTATTGACTGTCTACAGTGCTTTCGATAGCCAGTATAAAATTTTTGAAAATGAATTTTTGGATTTTAAAATTATAGCAGTTTGTGACTGTCCTCTACTAGCTTTCGACAGCTCATTGGCTTTTTTACAGTTTTTAGCACACGTTTTCTAATTGTTTTTGCCATAAATCCTACTATTTTGCATAATTTTAACAAGTTTTACAACACTTTTTCAAAGAGTTTACAAAGCTAATTCACTTCCACATTTCTCTAGTTTTTCTATAAGATTTCTAAGCCTATTCTTCCAATCTCTCTCAATCTCTCACATACACAAGCTTGAGCCTTCAAACTCAATTTATTAGCTATAGGGCTTGTCCCTGAGAGAAGTTTCGCTGTGATCGGAGTGTAATCACAATTGTTCTTGTGTTGTAAACCTCAAGTGAAAGAAATTGTGAGAAGTCGGTCTTACGGGATCGCATTGTCATAGGAGTTGACGCTCCAGAGTTGATCCAAGAGGGATCTTGTTGTAAGAGTTGTGGCTCCAAGTTGTGGTCTCGGGGAATCATATTGTAAGCGTATTTCTGTTTCGCAGACCGGTTATAGTGCTTACATCACTACAAGAATTGGAGACGTGGACATAGACCAGTAGATCGAACCTCAAGAACAAATCCTTGTGTTTGTGAAGTTTGCTCCTTTTTGACTCTATCTCTTTTCTTTATCTCTGCTTAATATTTGTTTCTTATACTCATAATTGCTTACCTTTGAGATTTAGTGTGTTTATTATAAATAGATTTTAATTTCCATATAATTTGATTAGCATCACCTATTCACCCCCTCTAGGTGATTTTCACCTTCAAGAGGCATCATGTTTTAGAAAAAGAACAACAATACTCCAACTAGCTAGACATAGAAACATGTGGCTTGATACCACAAAATCCATACCAACAGTTTACAACCAGGATGTGTAACTTTCACGATAGAAGATAATAATACCCACAATATGCTAAAACCATTTGAAAATTGAACTAAACCCCGATAATCTGGTTTTGTCCTGATCTTCAAATACTGCAACATAGAACCCTATATACTGGCTTTAGCACTAAAATTAAATCAATGTATAAATTGGGAAACACAATATTAGATGCGGCTTATAACTGAAATGTGTTAAGCAAACACAACATTAGATGGGACTTATTATTGAAATGTGTGCGTGCGCGCGCCATAGTCTAGAAGCTTCAGCCAATTAATATTTTCCACTCCCAATAAAAGCAGAACCTCATAATTTTCTTGTTGACCATTTTATCATTTATGTGGCAGCGTATAATTTTGACAGAACATCGAAAAACTAAAGAAAGCATAAAAAGCTGAACTGAATAAGACCTTGTGCTCAGCTTCAGTAGAAAACAACGCTGGATGTAACTTATTATCTGCTGCTAGAACAAGCCTCAGTTGTGTATCTTGACAATCAATGGGTAACTTCCTCAAATCATGTTTCTTAATCTTTGAGTAGCCTAAGCGATAGAGCTCTAAGTTATTGCAAACTAGATTGATAATATCCCTGCAAAATAATAGATAACCTTTCACCATATATAAAACAGATTCAATATTTTTTCCTAAAGAAATTCACGCATCAGCAAATAAAGGATCAAGATCCAAAACCTGGTTAGAAGATTAATCAGATTTATGTCTCTAGCACGAACTGAAATTTCTCCAAGAACATTGTTGATTATCTGCACTAGTTCTTCGGGCCCATCCCTGTCCGGAGTGATGCGGGAATACCAGAGATCTGTTACCCACTCCGAAACTAAGTGCCTTGTGAATTGGTCAATCGCTGCCTCAACTGCAGGAGAGTTAACCTTTCTTCTCCAGTTTAGCTTTTCAACTGGAAACTTGTTGAGTTCAATAGATTTCTTTTGAGTAGATTGATCAACCAGTGATAATTTGTCGCGTGCTGTGGTCCTCCGTCGAACATCAAGGTCAAGCGAGATATAACGACCAAAAGTAATTAAGGCAGCAGCAGCAGGCAGGTTAACCCAAACTGATGAGCTCGTTACTGAAATAAATCATCATGGCAATTGGCAGGCAATTTAGAATTATTATCAACAAACACAAAAAAGAAAGAAGATTTTTTTTCTTTGCATAATACATCTATTTATAGATAACTCTTAGAATGTAACTCCCTTGAAAAGATCATTTTTAGTTACTGACACAATTAATTAACTTACAGTAGAAATGTTAAGAAGGAATGACACAGAGAACCAGACATGGAAACTTGTCCTGCTTGGAGGTAGTAGCATTTTTTATCTGTTTACCTCTGAGATCTCAGACACTCTACATCCAAATCCATAGAATAAAAAGTATCATATTCCAGAGAAAAAGGGGTGGAAATTCTCTCCTTTCATTTCAACCAAACAGAAATTATAATTTTCCTTTCCCATAGAAAAACTGAATTTTTATTTTCCTTCATTATTAATAGCCTCTCAATTGAAGTGCCCAACAACAGATAAAAAAACCTTCCAATAAATACCCCTTACTAACACATTTCCTCGAGCACTCAAAGCGTGTAGGTGAGATGGCCAAGACTTTGCTCTCAAGTGGTCTTCAGTTTGGTTCCCACTGTCTGCAATCGGGTTTTTTTTTTTTTTTTTTGGTTGGGGGGAAGGTGTTATCAAGAGATTTTTCCTAATAATTGACAGGTGTGAGGGGAGGTGGAGGGCACATCGAGGGATTAGGAGGCGTTTTCAGAGGCCAAAATACCCTCATTAGCATAAATAAATAAATAACAATAAAAATTAGAAAAACACTTGCACTCAAGCTAGAGCACATATATTATCTACTCTGACTTGTTTAATGTATCTTATCCTTGAAATTCAATGGTTCTGTAGTCACTTTTTGCTGACAAAATGACACACTTCTTGCTGACAAAATGACAATAAATTTCAATGTGCTTTGTTTTCTCATGAAATACTAGATTTCTGGCAATATGGACAACAGTCTTGTGATCATATTTCAAACCTATAGGTTGTGGATGTTGGAACAAAATTCTCGCAAAAAAACTTCAACCACATCAACTTAAGGGTACCATTTATCATAACTTTGACATTTAGGTCCAAAACTTGATTTAGACACCACTGACTGTTTCTTACTCTTTCATGATACCAAGATACCATCAAGAAACACAATATCTATATCAGTGGAACTTCTATGGTCTGGAGAGTTGGCCCAATTTGCATTAGCATAGACTTCAATTGTTTACATTCCCATAATT
Organism: Agave tequilana; assembly: GCA_038442645.1. Taxonomy (NCBI): domain Eukaryota; kingdom Viridiplantae; phylum Streptophyta; class Magnoliopsida; order Asparagales; family Asparagaceae; genus Agave; species Agave tequilana. Next base: position 44,892 of record JAVJIF010016940.1, on the reverse strand, counting down.
TCGATACAATAATCCTCTTCTGGAGCACTTTTGAAATATCATAGTATTCAAACAATAACATCCTAGTGAATGGTATGGGCACCAAGATACCGATTGACCATACTCACAATATAAGAAATATCCAGTCTAGTAACCGAGAGACCATACTCACAATATAAGAATATCTAGTCTAGTAACCGAGTACTTATAAGTTAATTCAGTCTCCAACTAATTTTCTATATTGACTGGAAAGATTTAACGACTTTGCCACCAACTTTGCATTAGGATCCATGGGAAAATCAATATACTTGCATTCTAACATTTTTGTTTCACTCAATGAATCAAGAACATGCTAGACAAAGAAACACCATATTTATGCCTAGCAACTTCAATTCCCAAAAAGTACCTCCATTGCCCGAAATCCCTAGTTTAAAATTTTGCCTGCACTTCAACTCCTGCATCTCATATACCCTTCTTCTTCTTCTTCTTTTATCTCCCTATTTTAAGGTTTTTTTTCGCTGCTAAACTGGCCTACAGAGTAGTCAAAGAGGTCTCTGCAAACAAGGTCTCATAAGGCATAGTGGCATTCAAGTTGCCAACTATGACTAGGAAACAAAATTGGGACAAAGTAGAAGGGCACCAACAAAGAAGAGGGAAGAGATCAATGAGATTGGGACATGATCAGGAGATCGTCACCCTGACAAGGCACGAGGAGGTAGGATCATCAACTTAAGGGTTTTGTGGTAATTGGATCAGATCATCAAACAATGATGGACTATGGCAGAGTAGATGAAGGGTCTGATATGCGAACAACGAAGCAGATGAGGGAATGATCTGTGAACAACAGCATCAACAAAGGAGCAAAGTGTGGAATAGTGAGGCCAGCGAATATGATCAAGCAATCACATGAAAGGGTTGGGAGCCACACTCATACCATGTTAAACATGGATTAGGATATTAGGGCACTCTCGCACTCTCTCACTATGTGTGTGTATGACTAAGATCCTATCGTAGGATTTAAGGTTTGATTGTACCAATTGGAAATGCATATTCTTCAACTCAAATGAAAAAAAAAAACCAAACTGCTAAATATATCTAAATCATTGAAAATGCCTAAAAACAAAAAAGCACATGCTATGGAATCTATTTATTTACTAAGGCAATTAATGGAGAGATTCTGAGAGGAAAGATTACATATGGTTTTATTGATTTAGAAAAATACTTACGATGCAATACCTAGAGAGTAATATGATAGATAGTAGAAAAAAATAATATCTACTAGATATATTGATGTGATTGAACGTACGTATGGTGATACAATAGTAAAAAGGGTGAGACAATTGGAGACGAGAGAAAGTCATTTCGTATAACCACAGGCTTCACCAAGAATCGACATCAGGTCCTTATCTCTATGTATCTATTATAGATGAGCTTACTAGCCATGTTCACAATGAAGTTTGGAGGTGCATGTTGTCTGTTGATGCCATAGTATTAGTTAATGACAGTAGGAAAGGGATAAGTTCTAAATTAGAGAGGTCGAGAGAAGCTTTGGAATCTAAAGGATTTAAAATTAGTAAAACAAAAAAAAAGTATATGGAATGTTATTCTTTTAATAATAATTTGAGAAGGAATGAGTATATCGAACAAATTAATGGCCAAAAAGTATCCGGGAGTGTCCATTTCTGCTAGCTAGATTTTAGTCATTATCAAGATGGTAAAATGAGGAACATCTATAAAAATGGGATGTTTAAACTAGAAAAACTGTTAGTAGATTCTTTACTCAATAGTTCAATTAATCAAGGTTTAGTCACTAAGCTAAAGAAGGCCCATACTTTTTCTTGGCTAATGACTTTGTTTCTATGTGTAGTATGTCATGCTTTCATATTGTTGAATAAAGAGAAGCTTTCCTCCTCTAGTTCATGTGTCGTTGCAATATTCGACGTCCAATTAGAGGTACAAATTCTTGTCCTTGTTATTATCTCTCTACTTCTCTTTCTTGTTTCCATTTATATTTTCTTTCTTCTTTTTCTTTCAATAGAACTAGCTAGTCACCATCTTCTTTCATCTGATTTGATCATCCATTGTATCCATCCCAAAACCCTTTCAAGTCCTAATCTTACATTAACCCTACTGATCCCAAAATCTATCTGCAAATAAAACTTGAAGCTATTTCTTGGTTCCCCACCCCCACGAGAGAGAGAGAGAGAGAGAGAGAGAACATCTAGAAATCCTCTTAAAAGTAAAGAATGAACCCTTTGATCATTGATGTGGCATTTTTCCGCCATTCTAAGGTATTTCTAGAATACTTCTTGCTAAACATTTGTTGCTTGTTAGGTTTGTCACCAAATGACAAGTTTATCTGTGATTTGTATATTACATTTAGATGAGGGTTTCACATAGCATAGGTTTATCATTGTTTTTAAACTGTTTTTATCCTAAATTCATGCATTCACTTAGGATTTTGTTCATTTGTGTAGAAAAAGTAGTACCAAATCTTTGATGTAAATTTGAAGGCTTATTTTGTCTGATTCATGTTATCCATCTAAGTTTAGTGCATTATTACATTGCATATGGTTGATTAGTTGTCCATTACCTTGCATTTAGAAGCTCACCAGTCTACTCCGGCTTCAACCTCACTTTGAATATACCTAATAAGTTCATCCATAACTGGTAGCAAAGAGCTCAAGACTTGATGTAAATCCTTGATGTGAGCCTAATGACATGGGATAGATCTATCTTCCATACAATAGCTCACATAGTAGTTACTATGACATTATAGACATTTTTAATCACATCAATATAATCATTAGACACTTGTTTCTTTCATAAAACCCACCACCCAATCTCCTTAGGTACCCTATCACTAGTTTTTAAATCATTGAAAACCACAAAAGACCACTTTTCTTCTTGTTAATTCCACCGTCTTACCATGAAAATAACTTCCACGGTTGACCTACCTACCTGGCACCAAATCAATTCACTCATAATGCATCCTTTTTTCTAGTCTTTAACCAAAAATACAATGATGCATGTTCTTGGCCCAATGGCCTTTGATATTGTAACAAATACTGATTATGGGGAGGAGAATTGACAAGGTAGAATTCTGGAGATGAACTTTAGGAATGTTAAAAACATACAAATTTATGATGCTACTAGAAGCTCAAGTTAAGTGATTTTAGACTTAGTTCCATCATTTCTTTTTTCTTCTGAGGTATTATGAATCGATTTAAACCTTTAGTTCCATTAAGAGAAATATAACCAAAGAATCACTAATAAAAACTATAAGAAACTAACCCCAAAAAAAAAAAAAAAAAAAAAAAAAATTAGAAATCCAAGAAAGGGCTTTGGCTTACAAGACATGAGATAAGAGAGTCCAAAGACGCATATGAGCAGCAGCACCACCCGCTTCTTCGCTTCATCCACCAAATCCTTCACAGTTTGCCGCCCACTGCTCATCTTGGAGACCCCCTCTCACACCTTTAATGCGATCGATTCGAAACCCTCGACGGATCAGACGAACAATAGACTGATCCGATCCTCGCAGGGGGAGAATTAGGGCAACGGGATCATCTTCTTCTGTTGGATCGAGCCTGAAGACGAGACCAGGTGCCGCCTGTTCCTTTTTCCTTTTTTCTTTTTTCTTTTTTTCCTCCCTTTGGTTTTTTCCTTTTTTTTTCCCTTCGGACTCCCTCTCACTTATTTGGTTCCTGTTCTCTTCTTCACGGCGTGGGCCCCAGAAGGGAGTGTGTGTGTGAATGACGAGAAAGCAGACGGAGAAGAACACGAATTTTTAATGTATTTTACTTTATTACTATTTTTAGGGCGTTCTCATGCGCTCCTCAATAGTGTGAACGCGTTATCACTGGTCAGTTCTCCGAGTCAACAGAGATGCTGACGTGGGAAGGTGATGGGAAGATGGTTACGGCGTTATACGGGCCTGATCGTTTGCCAGGATGATGGAGGAAGAGAGAGCAAGAGGTTGAAGCCGACACTTGGCCATCTCTTCCTCTCTCTGGCTGTCGAGTGAAGAGCCTCTTTTCCTCCGCGCTGGAGCCACACTAGTACTGACGTGGAGGAAAGGGAAGAACCTCTTCCCTGCTGATTTTGAGTGTGTAGTAGCTAGATTCTGATCTTCATCAGAATCGCGACACGTGTCTCACTTCATCAGGATCGTCCCGAGCGAAATGACAAGTCCAAGTACCTTCCCGAGCAAAACGGCAAGTCAGGATCAAAGAGAAAGCCCGAGTGCCTCTCTTAGATCATTTCAGCCCGACTCATTCATCCAGATGGGAACTTTGGCGAAAGCACTTTGCGGATCTCCACAATGCAGGCCCACTACGAAGTCTTTCACCTTCATTACTGGATACCGCTCAACAGCGGGATTCCGTGATATGTAGAGTCAATCACACTGCCAGAGCACTCCCACATTTCAAATGCTATAATGCCTCCAATCCAGCGCAGGTCATTATGGATGGAGGCGGATATTTCTGCATGTCAGTCACAACAATCAAGCATGATAATTTAGACAGTTACAAGAGAATCACTACGTGCAAATCATGCGGTTATAGAGATCCGCGTGACCCGCACTATCAGTTATGACTCTTAGGATATTTATATGCTGAGAACTAGAAGAAAAGAGAATTGAATCCAAGCCAATTGAGCAAAAGATTGTATACACTAGATAGCTCTACAAATTTACTGTGACATTTACAAACTAATGAATTCCCTCTCTCCTCCCTGTGATTTTTTTCAATTTGAGTTTCCACGTAAAATCTCTTGTCTTTATCTGCTTCCTGTGTTTAATTCTTATTATCATCTATAAGCGAGACAACTCTAACACCCGTGATGCGAAATTGACTGTTTGAAAATCTCCTCCACAAATTAGTACTTTCATTGAGAGTTATGAGTCCCTACACACAAAATCTCTCCTTCATAACCTTCATCAAAAAGCCTCTTCCAAATCAACGATGGTCCCACGAAAGCGAGTCGTCGACGATGCGACATCCAAAGGTAAGGCTATCGCAACCACTTAGGGCACGATCCCTCCTCCAACTAACAATCAACCGCATATCGAGAACACTGGCTCCTTCTCACCACCAGAGCCTGTACGGGGAGGAAATTTGAAAATAGGTGTTGTAAAGTTTTCTTGAATCAATGAAAGATTACAACAATTTCAAAGATTACAACAATTTAAAAAACTCCAATTACAAGAGAGGAGATTTTCAAGCTCAAATCTCTTCTTTTTTTTAATGTCGGGTTCTTTGTGTAAAGGTGGAAAATGATTCTTATTTTCTGTTGACCGGGTGAACGTCATGCTCTTCGAAAACTCTTCTCCTTGGATTACAGATGGAGTAGCACAGCTCCTATCAATGAAATCTCAAAGAGACTTAGGTAATAACTTGGACTCAGCAAATTGGTAGAAGAGTTTAACTCTTTATAAGTATTCCTCAGCGGAAAAATTCCCACCGCTCTTCAATAGCAAACTGAGCTATTTATAGGGGGTTTTCAGAGGTAAAACTATCCCCTAAAACCCCTCCATAATGGGGTTAACTCCCCTCATTACATGGGCAGTACTTGACCCAGTAATGGAGGTTGTAACACCCCGCTCCCGGAATACGTACTTAGTTGCGTATTCAGATTTTCGATCATATTTTTCGATTTACTTCCTGAATTTGACCGATTTTAATTTTAAATATCATTTTCCAATATTATATATTTTCTATGATTTTCTGGAATTTTCCTGATTTAAATGAAAATCTTCAAAACCGGTGTCGGCCAGTGCCGCTGACCGATTCCCGGATTTTTATCTTACAAACAGTTAGGAAATTCTAGAAAGTCCTTTAGGCATTATTTCTTAGAATCGTATTTCTTACCTAAATACTTTTTATGAGTATTTTATAAATTTATGAAAATTCCACCGGAGTCGGTAGCTAATTGATTCCGGGATTTTAGTTTTAAAACTATAAATTATTTCTCCAAACGAATTTCACCATGAGTCTTAGAATATTATTCTTGATTTTTGGTAAATTTTGCGAGTCGTTTCGAGATACTTGATTTCGGGACGATTTCGGTATTTTCCGAAATGTTTTCCGTATCCTCAACTCAAACCCGGAAATTAGTCTTTTTCAACATTTTCATTTTTGTCCAAGAAAATATCTTCTCTTTTAATTTCTTTTCCTTTTTCCTTTTTCTTTAAATCCCTTCCTTCCTCCACAAGCCACAAGATTTTCCAATTTTCCAAAATTCCAACTTTCTCCAAATTCCAACAACTTCCACACACTTCCACATTAATGCCCCTCTTTCTCTCTCTTCCATGGCCGGCCAAGTGGCCAAAAGAGGGACACCTCATCCTCTCCTATTTGCAAAGAACCCCCTCTCTTCTACATAATTGCACCTCTTCACAAAATCAAAATCTTATATAAACTTTTCCTTTACATTTTCATTTCTTTTCTTCACTTCAACAAAGATTTGGCCTTCACCTAATTCCTCCTTCATCTCAACCTCAACCACCAACTCCAACACATCACCAAGGCCATCATCTTCACCTCAACCACTACCTTGGATTTGGGCCGTGTCTTTCTTCGACGGTAACATCGCCGGGGATCCTTTGGTGATATTTGTCGACCACGATCTCTTCGAACGCGTAAAGCTTCAAGTAACCGATCTATGTGAGTATTTTTACTCACCAAGACTTGTAAACTTTTTAGTATACTTGTGTTTACAATTCATGTACACTTGTGCCTTCAAAATCATGCTTTTGGCCTTCAAATTCAACCATCAAATTCTGTTCTGTACCCTGTTTTCAGACCACGATTAGTCGACTTGACCTAGGAGTTAGTCGACTTGAAATCCTTATTTGAAACGACCCCTGTTCTGAAACACAGTCTTAGTCGACTTATCTTGATTATTAGTCGACTAACCTTTCCTGAAAATAAACCCCAACTCTCTGGAAATCACTGTTAGTCGACTTACCCTAACTATTAGTCGACTATACATCATTGTTAGTCGACTACTCTTTCCACCTAGTCGACTAACTTTTCCTGAAACAAAATCCAACTCTCTGGAACCCAGTTTTAGTCGACTATACCAGAATGTTAGTTGACTAACCCCTTTATTAGTCGACTACCCAATCCATCCTAGTCGACTAACTTTGGCTGTCTATTATAGTTAATTTCTGTCTTAAATTTGGATCTTATACTTGGTTCATGTATTTGTATCTTGTACTTCATGACTTGTTACTTGATGTATATCACCACTTATCATGCTATCTCTTGACACCAAGCATGATACACTTGATTCTTATAATTATCACGATAACGGGAATGTAGTATCTGATCTCTTGTTATGTATTCCAGTTATGCATGTTATGATTCCCGTTATGACACTTGTTATGATCCTACTCATTCCCGTAATCTGATAATTATGTTAATAAGCTATAAAAAGGACAACTTGTATGGGGAATGGGAGGAAGTGATGGATGCCGGAATGATACCTTGCTTATAGTAATGGAATAAAATATTGACGATTCGTGTTAGTGGGACTTTGGGCCCACAAAAGATGCGTGTTAGGGGGACTTAGGGCCCTCAAACTGGTCCCGAGTGTACGGGAACTACTATAAGAAGCTCTATCAGTTCTCCATCTACTTCCGGTAACAACCCTCGACTTTCTTATATATGGATGTATGTGTGTTGGGATATATACCAAAACACATACCTAGATATATGGGACAGACGAGTAATAATAATATTAGATTCCAGTTATGACTCCTGTTATACTTGTTATGTCATGATTCTTGTTATGATTCCTGTATTCTTATTATACCTGTTACGTGTTCCTGTTATAACTACTTTGTTATTCCGTTATATGTGCTTGGATTACGATGATATGAGATAAAGGTATATAGATGAGGGTTTCCTTGTTTGGATTATTCCTTCGATGTACTAGTCTCATGGGACCGTGACCTAAGCGTATACAATCAATCTTACTTGTAATCAACTTTACCTGGATTTCCTGTTTTATGGATATTATGTTTTACTTATTCATACCCGTTATACTTGTGTTCTAACCTTCCTACTCTTGTCTCTTAGCCATTTGGCTGTAGCCTGTTCATTGTTGGGAGGTCCTGACTCCCTTGGATTTGTATGTTCAGGTTCCGAAGCTTGGATCGAAGTGGAACCGTCCACAGAAGATCAAGCTTTTCTTAGTGAGCAGCCAGACTAGTTCCAGTCCTTTGTGCCAGACTTCTCTTTTTGACTCACGGGATCTTCATCCAACTCGTGAGCATTTTGTGTTCATATTGTAGATTGTACTTTTGGACTTGGTTGTGATAAAAGACACATGTAATGTGTAATAGTTTATCATATCCTGTGATAGCTTTGTATTTGTACTTTTAAGTTGGCATATGAATGAATACCACGCTTTGTTGTACTCTGATCCTTGTTGTACTTATGCTTAGCGTATATACGTGGGGGCACTTTCTGACCTGCGTATATACGTCGCAGTGACGTCCCCGTATCCGTGGGATCGGGGCGTTACAGGATGGTATCAGAGCCTAGGCTCTCACACCTATAGTACAAACAAGCAGCAAATTCCAGTAATTTGATATTGCCAACTACAGTGTACAAAGTTATCTAGTCCTTCTTGATTCCTTCCCTTATGTCCTAAAATCCTTCCATTTTTCCAGCTCTTTCCAGTCATCTCTTACCAACTAGGTATGGATAGAAGGTCGGGTCGTAACAACTTTGGGCAAGCATCGAATGGACCCACGGGAGAGAATGTCGATATTATGAGAGTTATTCAGACATTGATGGAGAATCAGCAACAACAGACGGAACTCCTTCGGCGAGAGTTAGCAGCTCCAAAGGAACAGAGGCCGGGAAATATTTCAGACTTCAGACGGCTGCAACCAGCCATATTCACGGGTGAAGAGAAAACCCTGGATGTTGAGCAATGGCTGACAGATACCTCAGACTTGTTGAATGCAGCTCGAGTTCCAAAGGAGAATCAGGTGGAGGTTGCTAAGATTCAATTGAAGGATATAGCCAGAACATGGTGGCTAGCTGAGGAGGCAAGATTGGAGAAGCCTGTCACCTGGGACACATTCTCCAAGAGTTTCTATAGCAGATTCTTCCCTGCCACTGCTCAGAAAGACATGGAAGAGCAGTTTATCCGACTTCAGCAAGGGAATAGGTCCGTGGACGAGTATGCCGCGGAATTTCTCAGACTTAGCCGTTTTGCTCCATACATGGTGACTGACGAAGAGAAGCGGGCAAGTAGATTTCAACAGGGCTTACAGATGGATATCTAAGTCTTCTTAATGCCCCAACAGCTGAAGACCTATTCTGAAGTCCTCACCATAGCTCGAGAAGTGGAGCGTGGACTGGAGAAGAAGAAATTGACCTTGATAAGGAACCAGGCCATGAAGAGGCCTTTTCAGTTGATGAATGAGGAAGATGCAGCTAGGACAACCCCTGGCCCGATGATCAAGCGACCATTCCAACCTCCTCTTCCTCAGATTATATGCAATTTCTGCCACAAGCCTGGACATTATAGGAAAGACTATCGAATGGCTAACGGACTGTGCCTAGCATGTGGGACCGGAAGTCATGCAATAAAGGATTGCCCATTCAGAAGGATAGGAAATGAGGTACCAGTTAGGCCAGCACTTCCAGCCCCAGCACTTCCAACTCCACCACTGAGAAGGAATTCAGAACCCATAGACCGAAGAGCTCCATTTCCACCTCAGCAGTATGATAACCCACAGAGAGGAGCAAGACCTAGAGCAGATTACGGCAGAGGCCAAGTTCACATCATGGCAGCAGAGGCATCAGATGATGCAGCAGAATGTGAAGACCAGTATCCAGATCAGGAACCTTAAGGATATCATGGTAACAACTATCCTGGATCTTTCGTATTTTGAGTTAATTATCATTCTAAATATTTCCCTTATCATTCTCTCATTGCCAATCCTGGTCCCCCCCCTGTGTTCATCTTACCCCTGTTTTGGTTTTATGAAGCCTTTGATTCCACCATTGTCCTCCTTGTGTTCAATTTACCCCTTAACTAAATTGCGAGGACGCAATTTTTCGTAAGGTGGATGGATTGTAACACCCCGCTCCCGGAATACGTACTTAGTTGCGTATTCAGATTTTCGATCATATTTTTCGATTTACTTCCTGAATTTGACCGATTTTAATTTTAAATATCATTTTCCAATATTATATATTTTCTATGATTTTCTGGAATTTTCTTGATTTAAATGAAAATCTTCAAAACCGGTGTCGGCCAGTGCCGCTGACCGATTCCCGGATTTTTATCTTACAAACAGTTAGGAAATTCTAGAAAGTCCTTTAGGCATTATTTCTTAAAATCGTATTTCTTACCTAAATACTTTTTATGAGTATTTTATAAATTTATGAAAATTCCACCGGAGTCGGTAGCTAATTGATTCCGGGATTTTTAGTTTTAAAACTATAAATTATTTCTCCAAACGAATTTCACCATGAGTCTTAGAATATTATTCTTGATTTTTGGTAAATTTTGCGAGTCGTTCCGAGATACTTGATTTCGGGACGATTTCGGTATTTTCCGAAATGTTTTCCGTATCCTCGACTCAAACTCGAAAATTAGTCTTTTTCAACATTTTCATTTTTGTCCAAGAAAATATCTTCTCTTTTAATTTCTTTTCCTTTTTCCTTTTTCTTTAAATCCCTTCCTTCCTCCACAAGCCACAAGATTTTCCAATTTTCCAAAATTCCAACTTTCTCCAAATTCCAACAACTTCCACACACTTCCACATTAATGCCCCTCTTTCTCTCTCTCTTCCATGGCCGGCCAAGTGGCCAAAAGAGGGACACCTCATCCTCTCCTATTTGCAAAGAAACCCCCTCTCTTCTACATAATTGCACCTCCTTCACAAAATCAAAATCTTATATAAACTTTTCCTTTACATTTTCATTTCTTTTCTTCACTTCAACAAAGATTTGGCCTTCACCTAATTCCTCCTTCATCTCAACCTCAACCACCAACTCCAACACATCACCAAGGCCATCATCTTCACCTCAACCACTACCTTGGATTTGGGCCGTGTCTTTCTTCGACGGTAACATCGTCGGGGATCCTTTTGGTGATATTTGTCGACCACGATCTCTTCGAACGCGTAAAGCTTCAAGTAACCGATCTATGTGAGTATTTTTACTCACCAAGACTTGTAAACTTTTTAGTATACTTGTGTTTACAATTCATGTACACTTGTGCCTTCAAAATCATGCTTTTGGCCTTCAAATTTAACCATCAAATTCTGTTCTGTACCCTGTTTTCAGACCACGATTAGTCGACTTGACCTAGGAGTTAGTCGACTTGAAATCCTTATTTGAAACGACCCCTGTTCTGAAACACAGTCTTAGTCGACTTATCTTGATTATTAGTCGACTAACCTTTCCTGAAAATAAACCACAACTCTCTGGAAATCACTGTTAGTCGACTTACCCTAACTATTAGTCGACTATACATCATTGTTAGTCGACTACTCTTTCCACCTAGTCGACTAACTTTTCCTGAAACAAAATCCAACTTTCTGGAACCCAGTTTTAGTCGACTATACCAGAATGTTAGTCGACTAACCCCTTTATTAGTCGACTACCCAATCCATCCTAGTCGACTAACTTTGGCTGTCTATTATAGTTAATTTCTGTCTTAAATTTGGATCTTATACTTGGTTCATGTATTTGTATCTTGTACTTCATGACTTGTTACTTGATGTATATCACCACTTATCATGCTATCTCTTGACACCAAGCATGATACACTTGATTCTTATAATTATCACGATAACGGGAATGTAGTATCTGATCTCTTGTTATGTATTCCAGTTATGCATGTTATGATTCCCGTTATGACACTTGTTATGATCCTACTCATTCCCGTAATCTGATAATTATGTTAATAAGCTATAAAAAGGACAACTTGTATGGGGAATGGGAGGAAGTGATGGATGCCGGAATGATACCTTGCTTATAGTAATGGAATAAAATATTGACGATTCGTGTTAGTGGGACTTTGGGCCCACAGAAGATGCGTGTTAGGGGGACTTAGGGCCCTCAAACTGGTCCCGAGTGTACGGGAACTACTATAAGAAGCTCTATCAGTTCTCCATCTACTTCCGGTAACAACCCTCGACTTTCTTATATATGGATGTATGTGTGTTGGGATATATACCAAAACACATACCTAGATATATGTGACAGACGAGTAATAATAATATTAGATTCCAGTTATGACTCCTGTTATACTTGTTATGTCATGATTCTTGTTATGATTCCTGTATTCTTATTATACCTGTTACGTGTTCCTGTTATAACTACTTTGTTATTCCGTTGTATGTGCTTGGATTACGATGATATGAGATAAAGGTATATAGATGAGGGTTTCCTTGTTGGATTATTCCTTCGATGTACTAGTCTCATGGGACCGTGACCTAAGCGTATACAATCAATCTTGCTTGTAATCAACTTTACCTGGATTTCCTGTTTTATGGATATTATGTTTTACTTATTCATACCCGTTATACTTGTGTTCTAACCTTCCTACTCTTGTCTCTTAGCCATTTGGCTATAGCCTGTTCATTGTTGGGAGGTCCTGATTCCCTTGGATTTGTATGTTCAGGTTCCGAAGCTTGGATCGAAGTGGAACCGTCCACAGAAGATCAAGCTTTTCTTAGTGAGCAGCCAGACTAGTTCCAGTCCTTTGTGCTAGACTTCTCTTTTTGACTCACGGGATCTTCATCCAACTCGTGAGCATTTTGTGTTCATATTGTAGATTGTACTTTTGGACTTGGTTGTGATAAAAGACACATGTAATGTGTAATAGCTTATCATATCCTGTGATAGCTTTGTATTTGTACTTTTAAGTTGGCATATGAATGAATACCACGCTTTGTTGTACTCTGATCCTTGTTGTACTTATGCTTAGCGTATATACGTGGGGGCACTTTCTGACCTGCGTATATACGTCGCAGTGACGTCCCCGTATCCGTGGGATCGGGGCGTTACAGAGGTACTTATAACTGAGACGCAGGGCTCCTCTGTAGTTGAAACGCGGGCTTGAGCCCTGCGTTTAGCCGTTGAGGTAATGCTGGACGCAGGTCTTGAGCTTCGCGTTTAGGTGCCACGGTGGTGTTGAAACGTAGGCTTCAAACTCTATGTCGAGCTTCGTGTCTGAGACGCGGGTCTTGAGATTCACATTTGGGCGCTGTGGTGGTGTTGAAACGTAAGCTTCAAGTTCTGTTTCGAGCTTTGCGTTTGAGACACGGGCTTCAAGCTCTTTGTCTGAGTACTGAAGTGGTGCTGAGACGCGGGCTTTGAACTCTGCGTCTTGGCATTGCAGTGGTGTTGAGACGCAGGCTTCGAGCCCTGCATCTTGGCTCTGCACGAGTGACTTTGATTAGCCTCGCGTCTGAAGCATGGACCCCGTTATCTGATGACTTGTCTTCAGTGAGTTTAAAAAGTATACAGAACCCCCTCCAAAATTTTCGAAACTCTGTGGTTGATGGGACGGGTTTCGAAACACTTTGGACCTTTCTATTGGCAGCAAGCTCTCAAGACAGGACTGGCAATCTTCTGAGATACCTTGAGTTCAATCTTGTCTGGATTTTGGTATTCGTGAGTGTACTGTTAAACTCTTTGAAGCCACCAAAGATGATCGTCGTGCGTGTCCAGATACGCAGTCCGGACCTCATTGGTACTCTGAGCTGGTGTACTGTCGAACCGTGACAATCGCCAACTACTTTTGCCAGCGTACTATTTGAACTAAAAGCAGAGACTGAACAAAGGTCTTATAGACGCGACGGTCGTGTTGCGTTGGGAACGCAGATCTCATCTGAAGTAGAAGAGATGCGAACATCGAGTGGAGACGCGGCTCTCACTTTATTGAAAAGACGCAACTCTATTAGAGTTGAGACGCAGAGCTCTTGTTTTACCCAAACGCGAACTTGAGAATACTGAAGAGACGCAGTCTTTGAAGTGGAGACGCGGACTTCTCTTGGTTGAAGAGACGCGACCCTGTTAAAGTTGGGATGTCATTCTTACTTTGTTGAAATGACACAAACTTCAAAGTGGAGGCGCGGACTTCTATTTGCTAAAGAGACGCAGCTCTGTTAAACGCGAGATTCACATTCCAGGTGTGCTGCCACGTGTCTGATGGAGCTTGAAGAGGCGTTGTTCTTTAAAACGCGAGGTCCGCATTGTGGGCGTGTTGCCATGCATTTGGCGACGATCGGTCTTGAGATACGGGCCGCGTATCTTGGCCGATTACTGTGTCTATAAAAAAGATAGCAATCTTTCAAGAGTCATCATTAGACCCTTTTCTTCTTCATTTGAACTTTGCGTCCAGAACTTAAGAACTCAAGAAAAGCTTCGTGCTTTTCCTTCTTTTTTCCATCTTCTCTACAGAATTAACCATCAAGATGGCCCCAAAGACCAAGCCTGTGGCTTCCTCCTCGAGCGCCATCACTCCAGAGGTTCAAATGGGAGGTTCCTCTATGCACGAGGTCCCCATTTCATGTAATAAGACCAACTAAATCGACTTCCGCCATTAAAAAACTTGAAGAATTATCTTAACTCTTAAGCTTCTTCTAAGTTGAACCGCCAACGGAGGCTCACGCCTGTGTTTGATTTTCAGATGTGACTCTCGCACTGGTAGGCAAGATGCGGGTTTGACGACCTCCGCGTCTTCGCTTCATCAGCTTGAGTCTGCGTCTGCTTATTGAACACGGGTTTCATTGAGCCTTGCGTTTGATCTCAATACTTAGAGAATTTTCTAAGTGGTGGAGTTTAGATGCGGACTTCATGTGAATCTCGCGTCTCTGAGGTTTGACACGGGTTTCACTGAGTTTCGCGTCTGATTCCAACATTTAGAGAAGTTTCTAAGTTGTGGAGTTTCAAACGCGGACTTCATGTGAGCCTTGCGTCTTTGAGTTTAGACATGGGTTTTACTGAGCTCCGCGTCTTAGTCATTAGACGTGATTCTGAGGTGAACCTTGTGACTGAGCTTCAACAGTTTGACAATTTTTAGGCTGACTATTGTGTTGTCTTTTTTGCAGTGTGATACTCCTCAAACCCTTTGTCCAAGCAGGGTCATTTTGGACATGTAGGTGGTGCTTGAAAATCACCTAGAGGGGGGTGAATAGGTGATAATGCTAATCAATGGACAAATTAAAAATTAAGATGTAACAATCACCCAACAAGATTCACAAGATGAATGAAAGTAAGTAAATATAGCAATGATGATGATAAGTAAGTAATAAGTGCAAGTAAAGTAGAGTAAGGAGTGCAAGAATGTAAACCAAACGCAAACACAAGGATATGTTATCGAGGTTCGAGCACCCAGCTCTACTTCCCCGCCTTCCCCAGAAGGATTCTAACCACTTCACTATCACAAAGACAGTTACACAATAACCGCAGTACCCAACTCCACAGGAGTACCCGGTAACACAATCTCAAGTACAAGTAATCTCTGGGTAGTCAAAAGACCACAAACTCTCTCTTGCAAAAATTCTCTTCCTTACAAAAGGTCCTTAGAGAACAATGAGTAGGTATGAAGCTCTTGTGTGCAAGGAGAAAAGAAAATGAAATCAGAGAATTCTTTTGAAAAATACTTCAGAAAATGAGAGAATTTCAGCACAAAAACCAAGATCTTTTGAAAGCCTTAAACTTGGAAACTTTTAGAATTTTTCTCTTGTGATTAATTATTATATACAATCTCTCCCCAAACACCCCTATTTATAGGAGAGGGCTAGGGTTTAGGGATAAAACATAATTAGGATTAATCAGAGAGTATTAAGTTTGAAATATATCCCTTAAACTAATTTTAAACACAAAAAGACAAAATTTAAAACAGCCCAGAAAATAGCCGTTTACTGCTCAACGGCTTGTCCGGTCGACCGGTCGGTCGACCGCCTACTCAAAAATCTGACCGTTGCAGGCCAGCGGTCGACCGCCCGGTCGACCTAAGAAACCTGAGAGCAAACTGGCTTACAGTCGGTCGACCGCCCGGTCGACCGGCAAACATGCACACTGATACGTGCATCTGCCAGAACCACGGTCGACTTGTCCGGTCGACCGGACAAGACTGACATAGGCACGGTCGACTGGTGCGGTCGACCAGCTCAGGTCAAAAGTTAAGTTTAAAACACAATTTTGAAAAGACTTTAATTTTTATGAAAAATATCTTTAAATAGTACTAAGTATAAAACATAAAAATTGATTTGTAGGCAGAGGATTTTGTATCAAAATATTTTTGTACATTTTATAGAAAATCATCTTAGAAACAATATGTGCGCAAAAACGTGTGTGATTGAGCTTCAAACCTATCCATCATTCTTTAACAAAATTCTAAACCTATAAAACTAAAACCAAATCTTGTTGAGCAATCTTCAAGTCTTGAGCCATGCTATGCCTTGCTAGAGCCTTCTCTTCTATGATCCTTCCTTGATGTGCAATATGCCTTCCTTGCTTTGTGGAACTTAGAAGTTCTTGCAATAGCTAAGCAAATGGTCTCCAAACATGGTACTAACCTGAAACTTATCTTAAACAAACTCATTAGTACCAAATCGCACTAATTTGGTTTGTCATCATCAAAACTCAATAAATGGAGAGTGTAACCTTTTGGGCCAACAATCTCCCCCTTTTTGATGATGACAAAACAAATAGGCTACAAGATAAAAATATAGGGGAGGAGAAAACTCCCCCTCAAATTATGCTATATAAAGAAAAAATTTAGACTCAAAACACAAGAATTCATTGAAAACATAAAGACATATATGCTCTTGATACCAATTTAAACCAATTGAAACAATAATGAAAATCACATGTTATTTTCTTGATACTAACAAAACACAAGAATTCTCAAAACGCATGAAAACAAAACAAGACAACAAAAACATATATAAACTCATATAAACTCATATGGAACCAAGACCATATAAATTTATTTTTATCATGCACTAACTTATTCTCCCCTTTTTTGTCATACATCAAAAAGGGTTAGGAATCACATGTTTAATCAATAATACAAACATTAAGTTCTCCACAAATAAACGAAAATCTAGCAAAATCAAGAGGTTTAGTGAAAATATCGGCTAGTTGCAAATCCGTAGAAACATAATCAATATCTATATCTCCTTTCTCAAAATGATCTCTAAGAAAGTGATATCTAATCTCAATGTGCTTGGTCTTACTATGTTGATTTGCATTCTTAGTCATGTGTATAGTACTAGTATTATCACAAAATATTTTTATATGATCAAAATGCAAATCAAAATCAAGGAGAGTATGTTTCATCCAAAGGACTTGTGCACAACAAGCCCCCGCGGCAACATACTCCGCCTCGGCGGTTGAGAGTGCTACGGAATTTTGTTTCCTAGAGGACCATGAAACAAGACAATTACCAAGAAATTGACATGTCCCACTAGTACTCTTCTATCTACTCTACAACCCGCATAGTCGGCATCCGAATAACTCGTCATTGAGAAATCTCCGGTTTTCGGATACCATAGACCCATCCCAATAGTGCCCTTAATATAACGAATAATGTGTTTTACCGCAATAAGATGGGACTCTTTAGGACACGATTGAAATCTAGCACAAAGACACACACTAAACATGATATCCGGCCTACTTGCCGTTAAATATAAAAGACTTCCTATCATGCTTCTATATAATTTAATATCAACATTTTTACCTTGGTCATCTTTATCAAGCTTGGTTGTAATTGCCATGGGAGTGTTGCAAGTCTTTGAGCCTTCAAGTCCAAACTTCTTTATGAGTTCCTTTGCGTACTTGGCTTGACTTATGAACGTCCCGTTTTGCAATTGCTTGATTTGGAGTCCAAGGAAGAAATTGAGCTCACCCATTGAAGACATTTCAAATTCAAGTTGCATGACCTTTTCAAAATCCTTGCATAAAAGCTCATTAGTAGAACCAAAGATTATATCATCAACATAAATTTGCACAATTAAAATGTCATTATCAACATGCTTAGTAAAGAGAGTTGTGTCTACTTTGCCTTTAATAAAATCATTTGAAATAAGAAAACTAGAAAGCCTTTCATACCAAGCTCTTGGAGCTTGTTTCAATCCATACAGAGCTTTATCAAGTTTAAAAACAAAATCGGGATGAACATGATCAACAAAACCGGGAGGTTGAGAAACATAAACTTCTTCATTAATAAAACCATTCAAAAATGCACTTTTCACATCCATTTGAAAAAGTTTAAAATTTTTGAAAGATGCAAAAGTTAGTGTCATCCGTATGGCTTCAAGCCGTGCTACGGGTGCAAAGGTCTCCTCAAAGTCAATTCCCTCAACTTGAGTGTAACCTTGGGCCACTAACCTAGCTTTATTCCTAATGACATTTCCGGGCTCATCCATCTTGTTTCTAAAGATCCACTTAGTACCAATTATTGGTCTATCGTGGGGCTTAGAAACAAGGTGCCAAACTTGGTTGCGCTCAAATTGATTGAGTTCCTCTTGCATGGCAAGCAACCAATATGGGTCCGTCTCGGCTTCGAGAATGCCTTTGGGTTCAAAATGAGAAATGAAAGCAAAGTTACCACATAGGTCATGGAGTTTGGAGCGCGTTGTGACTCCTTTAGATGCATCACCCAAGATGAGCTCCTTAGGATGATTTGTAGCGTATCTCCAAGCTTTAGGAAGCGGTTGAGAGCTTTCCTCTTTATCCTCTTGAACATCACCAATTGATTCTTGCTTTTCTTCTTGAGCGGGTGAGTCCTTCAAGGATAGTTTCTCCATGTTTTCACCTAATGGTTCAATCTCTACAACATTCTCAACAAACACATTAGATTCTTCAAATTTAACATGCATGGTTTCTTCAATAGTATGTGAAGATCTATTAAATACTCTATATGTTTTGCTAGTAGAAGAATATCCAACAAAGATAGCCTCATAAGCCTTAGCATCAAATTTACCCAAATTCTCCTTAGTATTTAAAACAAAACACTTGCATCCAAAAACTTTAAAATATGCAACATTAGGTTTTCTAGAATGATACATTTCAAAAGATGTTTTGGAAGAATTCTTACACACATAAATACGATTTGAAATATTGCATGCGGTGTTTACGGCCTCGGCCCATAAATATTGAGGGAGGTCATATTCACTTATCATTGTCCTAGCCATCTCTTGAAGTGTTCTATTTTTCCTTTCTACTACTCCATTTTGTTGTGGAGTCCTAGGACAAGACATTTCATGCTTGATTCCCTTTTCATCACAATAAGTCATGCTGAGTTGGTTAACAAACTCACCACCTCTATCACTCCTTATTCTCAAAATCGAAAAGCCTTTTTCTTTTTCAACCCTTTTTCGAAAAATTTTGAAATGAGAAAAAGTTTGATCTTTATTTTGCAAGAAGAAAACCCAAGTGAAACGGGAAAAATCATCAACTAAAACAAATGCAAATCTACTACCATTTAAACTTTTAGTTTGTGTTGGTCCAAAAAGATCCATATGAATTAGTTCTAAGGGCCTAGTAGTCATGATATTCTTAATTGGTTTGAAGGAAGACTTGGTTTGTTTCCCAAGTTGGCACGCATCACAAATGCGGTCTTTCTCAAACTTCAAGCAAGGTATACCCTTTACTAAATCCTTAGAATTAATTCTAACAAGATGGTCAAAAGATGCATGTCCTAATCTTCTATGCCAAGCCAAGAATTTTCATCAAAAGCATTCAAGCATTTAGTAGAATAATCTAAATTAAGCATGTCAATGATATAAACATTATTGTCACGAAAACCGGTAAGAATACAAACATCGGATTTAACATCAAAAATCTTGCAAGAAGAATTATCAAAAACAACTTTAAGTCCACGGTCACAAAGTTGACTAATGCTAAGCAAATTATGTTTTAAACCATCTACTAAACAACATTTTCTATAATAGGAGATGCACCAATTTGAATGTTACCTATACCGATGATAGTTCCTTTGGAGTCATCCCCGAAGGTGACGGAGCCACCTTCCATGTACCTTGATAGGGTTGTGAGTTATTGATGTCCCATGTCATGTGTCTTGAACAACCACTATCAAGGTACCACCGCTCCCTACGTCTTGGAGCCTTGGTGTGTACCTACATCAAATAATTTAGGACTTAATTTTGGTACCCACATTTTCTTGGGTCCTAAAGAGTTAGTTTCATTAACCCAAATAAGATTATTGGTCCTATTACTTGGTCATAACAAAACTTAGCTAAATGTCCATTTTTACCACAATATGTACATCTATACACTACCATATTTAAAAGCATAGTGAGTATGTGATTTGTGAGCATGAGAATTGTGAGCATGAAAATGAGAAGATTTGTGTGTAGTGTGAGCATGAGGAATCTTAACATGTGAATCTTTAGCATGAGAGGTGTGCTTTTTAGAAAACTTTTCTTCAAGCCTCTTGGTGTTAAAAGCACAATCTTTCAAAACCTTTTCAAAATTAACCATTTTAGATTTAAAAGAAGAAATTTCTTTTTCATTTACAATAGGAGCTTTTGCCTTACAAGAAACCTTGTAGGCACTAAATTCATTTTGAATAGAAATAAGTTTTGAAGAGATATCATCCTTTTCTTTAGAAACCATACCAAGTTGATTTTTAAGAAAAGCAACTTCCTTTTGTAATTTAAGACATTCAATTTTCTTATTATCATAAGTTTCGGAGTG
The DNA here is from genome assembly GCA_038442645.1 of Agave tequilana. Classification (NCBI taxonomy): domain Eukaryota; kingdom Viridiplantae; phylum Streptophyta; class Magnoliopsida; order Asparagales; family Asparagaceae; genus Agave; species Agave tequilana. The sequence goes on along the minus strand of JAVJIF010016940.1, from coordinate 24,196 downwards.
TTCAACAAAGGCATGCACAATAACTTCTTTACTCAAACCATCATCTTCCTCATCAAGAGATTGAGGGGTTACCTTTGGTGTGTTTGCCATGAAACACATATTCGCGGTATCCGCTTCTTCTTCTTCGGACTCGCTTTCCGAATCCCATGTTGCCTTGTAAGCTTTCTTTTCTTCCGACTTCTTTGGCTTGAAGGAGGAGGTCATCTTCTTTTGAACTCCGGGCAATCTGCCATGATGTGTCCTAGCCTTCGGCAATTGAAACATATAATTCTTTTCTCCTCTTTGCCTTTAAACTTTCTTTGGAAGTTGAGCTTTTTCTTCCGGTACAATCTTTTCATGTTTCGCACAAGGAGGGAGAGCTCCTCATCTTCTTCTTCATCTTCCTCATCGTCTTCAAGGGTGGATGAAGACTTGAAAGCAATTGATTTCTTCTTTGTTGGAGCGGCCTCTTCTCTTGCTTTCTTCTCCATCTCATTGGTCTTTAAGTTCCCAATGAGGCTAATGAGGTCCATCTCATCCTTATCGTTTAACTCCTTTAAGGTGGTGGCCTTTATCTCCCAAGATGGAGGAAGCGCCCGAATTACTTTCCGCACCTTTTGATCGTTGGAGATGACATCGCCTAAGGAAGAAAGAGCATTGGTAATTTTAGTAAATCGGGTAATCATACAATCAATAGATTCTTCATCAAGCATTTTAAAAGATTCATATTGGGACCTCAAGAGATCTATCTTAGCTCTCTTGACTTGTGAAGTCCCTTCGTGCGTGACTAACAAGTGTTGCCAAATCTCATAAGCGGATTGGCAATGAATTACCCGTATAAGGTCATCCTCATTCAAGGCGGTTAAGAGGGAATTTTGGGCCTTGGAGTTAGCCTCATATTCTCTAAAGTTGAAGTCGGTCCATGTGCTCTCATCACCATCGGGTGCTACATAGGGTTTGGTCAAGGATTTAGCTACTAAGCTACCCAAAGATTGCAAGAATATAGTCATCCTAACCTTCCAAATAGGGAAATTAAGTCCATCAAATTTAGGAGGGGTTTTGATGTTATCGGCCATGTTTACTAGTGATGAATGAATGAATGAGTGAATGTTGATTAGCAAATTTTAAGGATCTCTCTATGGATGTTAAGCCAAACCTAGAGTCCAAGCTCTGATACCAATTGAAAATCACCTAGAGGGGGGGTGAATAGGTGATAATGCTAATCAATGGACAAATTAAAAATTAAGATGTAACAATCACCCAACAAGATTCACAAGATGAATGAAAGCAAGTAAATATAACAATGATGATGATAAGCAAGTAATAAGTGCAAGTAAAGTAGAGTAAGGAGTGCAAGAATGTAAACCAAACGCAAACACAAGGATATGTTATCGAGGTTCGAGCACCCAGCTCTACTTTCCCGCCTTCCCCAGAAGGATTCTAACCACTTCACTATCACAAAGACAGTTACACAATAACCGCAGTACCCAACTCCACAGGAGTACCCGGTAACACAATCTCAAGTACAAGTAATCTCTGGGTAGTCAAAAGACCACAAACTCTCTCTTGCAAAAATTCTCTTCCCTTACAAAAGGTCCTTAGAGAACAATGAGTAGGTATGAAGCTCTTGTATGCAAGAAGAAAAGAAAATGAAATCAGAGAATTCTTTTGAAAAACACTTCAGAAAATGAGAGAATTTTAGCACAAAAACCAAGATCTTTTGAAAGCCTTAAACTTGGAAACTTTTGGAATTTTCTCTTGTGATTAATTGTTATATACAATCTCTCCCCAACACCCCTATTTATAGGAGAGGGCTAGGGTTTAGGGATAAAACATAATTAGGATTAATCAGAGAGTATTAAGTTTGAAATATATCCCTTAAACTAATTTTAAACACAAAAAGACAAAATTTAAAACAACCCAGAAAATAGCCGTTTACTGTTCAACGGCTAGTCCGGTCGACCGGTCGGTCGACCGCCTACTCAAAAATCTGACCGTTGTAGGCCAGCGGTCGACGCCCGGTCGACCTAAGAAACCTGAGAGCAAACTGGCTTACAGTCGGTCGACCGCCCGGTCGACCGGCAAACATGCACACTGATACGTGCATCTGCCAGAACCACGGTCGACTTGTCCGGTCGACCGGACAAGACTGACACAGGCACGGTCGACTGGTGCGGTCGACCGGCTCAGGTCAAAAGTTAAGTTTAAAACACAATTTTGAAAAGACTTTGATTTTTATGAAAAATATCTTTAAATAGTACTAAGTATAAAACATAAAAATGATTTGTAGGCAGAGGATTTTGTATAAAAATATTTTTGTACATTTTATAGAAAATCATCTTAGAAACAATATGTGCGCAAAAACGTGTGTGATTGAGCTTCAAACCTATCCATCATTCTTTAACAAAATCTAAACCTATAAAACTAAAAACAAATCTTGTTGAGCAATCTTCAAGTCTTGAGCCATGCTATGCCTTGCTAGAGCCTTCTCTTTTATGATCCTTCCTTGAGTGCAATATGCCTTCCTTACTTTGTGGAACTTAGAAGTTCTTGCAATAGCGAAGCAAATGGTCTCCAAACATGATACTAACCTGAAACTTATCTTAAACAAACTCATTAGTACAAATAGCACTAATTTGGTTTGTCATCATCAAACTCATAAATGGAGAGTGTAACCTTTTGGGCCAACAGTGCTGATCCGAACATGATCTTTGTTCTCTAGAGGACTGCTCCTGTGACCAATGGTAAATAAAGGAACGACAGAGTCGGATCAGCAATGCCAGTATGCTTACTCTCTGCGAACTCATTTCTGACGGTCGATTTGAATTGGATTCCCGTGCCTTACTAAGGAAGCCCGACTTCTTCTTTGGTGACTCGATTGAGGAGGATGAGGCTGCTCTTTATGATGGGGAGTACAAATGGTTTTTCCAGATTGGCAACAGGAGATTCTTCCTCCTCCGAACATGGAGCGAATGTATCCTTGGCCTACCTGCAGCATATGTCCATGTATTGGATAATGGACGGGAGTTGGTCAATCCAATCTCCAGAGTTTCCTGGGCAAGATACGTGCTCGTGAAGCCTTCACAGCCGGTCATGGAGGGATGTGCTGGGGTTGCAGCCTGATTTGGTCAGAGCTGAATACCCAACATGGGAGACCTCACAACTTGCGGCCACCTTCATCAGACAATTCCTGGATGTGAGGGGGACTTTCCTTCAGAATTCCGTGCCATTTGATGGATCCACTCTACTGACAAAACATACTGGGGCAGAATGGTAGGGTTTTCTCTTGCAGGATTTGAAGACCTTTTTTTGCAGACCAGACTGTGAGAGGCCGTGAGGGCTGTCTAATACGGCATTTCGCAGAGCACCCAACATTTCTATGCTATCCTGAAGCGTTATAATCTAGAGACATGCATGTTCTTCACTCCCATCGGGAAATGGCATGCCTTCCATGAGATGTATGAAGTCTCAGGGCTGGTGATTGGAGATGTCCCTTATGAGAATATATCCCATCGACAGAGAGCTACATCTGCTGAAGAAGAGCGATCCTATGGTGTACGAGATGTTGGCCCAAAAGGTTACACTCTCCATTTGTTTAGAGTTTTGATGATAACAAAAACAAATAAGAGCTATTTGGTACTAAAAGTTTGGTCAAGATAAGTTTCAGGTTTGTACCATGTTTGAAGGTCATTGCTTAGCTTTGCAAGAAATTCTAGGTTCATAGAGCAAAGAAGCTTATGGCACATCAAGGAAGGAACATAGAAGAGAAGGCTCTAGCTAGGCTTTGCATGGTTCAAGACTTCAAGATTGCTCATAAAGGACTTCATTAGATTTGTTTTTTAGTTTCATATTTTTTGTTAAAGAATAGTGAATAGGGTTGAAGCTCCACACACACACGTTTTTTGCGCACATGCCTTTCCTAAAAATATTCCCTAAAATATATACAAAATATTTTAATACAAAGCTTTTGATTACAACTCAATTTTATGTTTTATATATATCTCTAATCAAAACTATTTTGTTTGATTTTCAAATCCCTTTTTAATTAAGTTTCAGTTTTGACTTTTGGCCTGAGCCGTTCGAACGACCGGTCGACCGTCACTAAGTCAGGTCAGACCGGTCGACCGACCCAGTCACTGGAGTTCTAGCAGTTTTTGTAAGTATCCGTGGCATGTTTACGGTCGACCGGGCGGTCGACCGAAGCCTTCGGTCGACCGGGCGGCTGGCCGACGAAGTGTGGCTACTCTCTGTTTGTTTCGGTCGACCGGGCGGTCGACCGAGAGCCTGCAACGGCTCATTTGTTTGAATCCCGGTCGACCGGCCGGTCGATCGAGATAGTCGTTTCAGCCATAACGGCTAGTTTTTTAAACACGTTTAAATTTGCCTTTTTCTTCTCTAAACATGTTTAAATGGTATTTTCTGGGTCTTAATACTTCCTAATTAGCATTATGTGGGTTTACTCTTCAATCCTTAGCCCTCTCCTATAAATAGGGGTGATTAGGGAGAGGTTTTTAACAACAACAAGCATTTACAAAAGTTTTAAAAATATTCAAAGGCTTTCAAAAGAGTTGGTCTTGGTTTTGTGTTGAAGAATCTCTCATCGCGAAGTTTTATTTTCTAAAAAACTCTCTAGTTCATTTTCTTTTTCCACTTACACTATTTGAGCTTCAATTCTAACTATTATTCTACAGGGCTCTTGTAAGGGAAAGAGGCTTTGCAAAAGATAGTTTGTGGTCTTTTGATCACCAAGATGAGAACTTTTACTTGAGATTGTGGAGTTGGGTACTCCGGCGTGATTGTAATTCTTTGTGAAGTTATAGTGGTTAGAAATCCTTCTGGTGAAGGCGGAGACGTAGAGCTGGGTGCTCGAACCTCGAAAAAATTCCCGGTGTTTGCGTTTGGTTTACTTGCTCTTATCTCTTGCATTATATTCTTGCTTCTATCACTTACTTTATATTCGTTGCTTCTTATTCATTGCTTTATCTACTTGCTTCACATTTTCATTGCAACATTGTACTTGCTCTCATTTTCATTGTTATATTTACTTGTTGCATTTTCATATTGTCAATCAAATACTCTACAACAAGATTGCATTGCGCACCTCCAACTCATATCTAGAGGAATCAGGAGGAAGGAGTTCAGAGCCCTTCACGGGGTATTCGACTTCTAGTCTTGTTTTGGGTGATTGTTGCATCATAATTTTTATTGTCTCTTGATTAGCTTTATCACCTATTCACCCCCCTCTAGGTGATTTCACGAGACTTATTGGGAGGTGTTGTGCCACTTCCACATCTGTGAGCAGGTGACAGGATGGAGGAGTGGAGGAGTTAAGCAGACGTGTGGGCAAATTATCTATTCTCCGGGGTTAATAAAACTGCCTCGATAACCCGGCTAGCTCCCAGCACTGATGAAGAAATAATTGAAAAGATCAGTGCATCCACTAGTTCATACACCACAGAGTCTAATGAGGATACTTTAAACCAGACATGATTTTTGAGAGCTTCCAACATCAAACCAAAGTCCCGATGTCTGACGGGCTCTATTGGCGGGCTTCTTCATGTTGTAACTAAAGCGATGTGTGGTGTCGATGCGACGTCATGAGGTGGTCATCGCCGACGTGGTGTACCCGCTATTTTGCTTGCTCATGGGAAGTCCATTGCTCTCCTCCCAGCAATGGTGGCCAGGATCCAGATGGATTACAGACACTAATGAAAGCTTCTTGGAAATACACCTAGGGGGTGAACAGGTGTTTAGCTAATCAAATGTATTATTAAAACTATTATGATGAATTATGCAGACGGTCACTCAAAATAAGAATGAAGTGAATTCCCGTAAATGGCTCTAGAACTTCTCCTCTTTGATTTCTCTAGATAATGAGTTGAGGTGCTCAATTGCCTCCTTGTGAGATGAGTATAAACCGGTAATAAAAGTGATGGAATAAAAGCAATTATAGAATGCAAGATGACTAATTACACAAGTATGAAAAATGAAAAACAATAGAGAGTAAGACACAAGCAATCACAAAACACAAAGGAATTTGTTCCGAGGTTCGATCCACTGCTCTAGGTCCCCGCCTTCACCACTATGAAGGATTTCACTATCCTCTAAGGGATCTTCCACAAGGGACCTTACACAAAGGAATTACAACTTTGTCTGCACAAGACCAGAGTACACAACTCCACCAACTCAACCTCTACACAAGAGGTAGCATAAAGCCAATTGAGATTACAAAGCACTTGGTGATCTAACAAGATCACAAACACTCTCTCTTACAACTTCCTATAGAGTAGAATATGAAGTGTTGCTCAAGAAGTTAAGTGAGGGATGAAATTCAGCTAGAAAGAATAGAGGAGTTTTAAAACCAACTGAAAATAGCTTTGGAAAGAAAGAACTTGGAGATTGAAAGCTAGAAAAAAAACTTTTCTCTTTAGAAACAAACTTGTAAACTTGTAAACTTGTGTGTTTTTCTTTTCTAAAACCAAAACAATGACCCATATATATAGGTAATGAATAAATATCATCTATAAATCATATCCAATCATTTGGAGTGTGTTTAGACACTAGGAAATCAAAAATGGCCGTTGGAGTCCACTAAAAATAAAACAGATTCAAAAATTAGCCGTTATGGCGATCTGGCAGCCGGTCGGTCCGACCGATAGGTCATCCAGAAAAGAGCCGTTGGCTCCGGTCGACCGCTCGACAGTTCAAATTGGAAAC
>JAVJIF010016940.1:0-12500 GCA_038442645.1 Agave tequilana | reverse complement strand
TTGATCTCAGATTTGATCTTGATTAGATTTGATCTTGAATTGATTTGATTCATCTGGAGATTTAATTGGTCAAAGGTTGACCATGACAGACCCGCAGCGGAGCTGCCCTGCGTCGAGCTCGCAGCGGAGCTGGAAGGCGCATCTGGCGAAGTCAGAAGAAAGCTCTTCAGCGGAGCTAGATAACATCTGTGACGAAGCTACTGAACATCCTTCTGCGCGGTTGCGTGTATGGTTCGAGCGAAGCTAACTCTCTGTGGAGTTAACTGAGTACTTCAGGCGAAGCTGTAAGTTAGCTCCCTGATGGAGCTCTGAACGGCTCCAAGGCGAAGTTGGGCGATCTTAGCCTCTCAGGCGAGGCTATCCCTTTGGGCTATGTGATGCTAAGTGTTGAGCTAACCTAGCATCTTAGACCTTCTGAGCTCTGTTCAAGACAATCTAGGCTTACTGTCTGCTTCACTGGATCAGTAGAGTCCAAGTCGCCGATTTGTCCCTCGGAGATGGGTGAAAACTGGTCGTCAGCTTGTCTGTCACTTGTCTTTTGTAAATGTCAACAAGTTTGACATTGTTCAGGCCAATTAAGAATCTTGTCTTTTTTAAAGTGTCAACAAGACCCCCTTCAAAGTTTTTGAAAGTCTGTAATGGAATGGTTCATGAAAGCACACCTAGAGGGGGGTGAATAGGTGTAAGTGCTAATCTAGTAAACTAAGTGCGCTAAATGCGGAAGCTTAAAACAATTCTTGCAACACACTTAATACAACCAACAAGTGTAGCCGAATTCCCCGTGAAGGGCTCTGGACTAACTCTCTAGATTCCCCTAGATATGGGTTGAGGTGCTATGTGAAGCTCTTGTTTATTAAGTACAAGTGAGGCACACACAAACAACCAAGCATATAAGATGATATATCAATATGAATAAATGCAAGGCACAAATGCAAGCAATAAGATATGAATGAATGATGCTTTGCACAAATAAAAGAGAGAGAGTTAGAGAGACAATGGATCAAACGCAAAGGCCAAGATATGTTCGAGGTTCGAGCACCTTGCTCTACATCCCCGCCTACACCACCGTGTAGGATTCCAATCCACTATCTCCCACCGAGGGAACCTTTACCAAAGAGGATTTGTTACAACACTAGGAGTACCGAACTCCTCTCTCAATACAAACACCACCTCACACAAGAGGGGTAGGCCCTTAGCCAAACAACCAACACCTCTACCAAAGAGGGTTTACAAACCAAACTCCACCTCTCACTAGAGGGAGCAAACAACAACCAACTCCACCTCTCACTAGAGGGAGTAAACCACAATCCTCAACCTCTACCAAAGAGGGAGCAACCCAATCAAAGCAAGGGTTTTACAACAAGTGGTTACAAAGACCACAAACTCTCTTTTCCACAAACAAAAGATCCTAAATAGATTAGGATAGATGATAAGCTCAAGTGTGGAAAAACTGGTGTTTGGAAAACAGAAACTCAAAGAAAAAACTTAGGAAAACTCTTGTAAAAGATAGAGAATGAAAACCAATACAAATATCCCAAATTTCTATTTTCTTTGATTTTCCAAACCCAAAAACACAAGTAAGATTGGAATTTTAAAGCCCAAAACACTTTTAAAATCTTTTAAAAACACTTCAGAAAACTGGAATTTTTGCTCTTAGAAATCTTGGCCAAAATCCCAAAGAAATGGGGTTTATATAGGCCAAACCTGAAACTAGCCGTTAGGCTGATGTGTCAGCCTGACAGGCTTGGCGGTCGGCCGCCCGGTCGACCGCCAACGGTCAAAAATGTGACCATTGGGCAAACCCGGTCGACCGCCGGTCGACCCAAACAAACAGAGAGCTTTGCTCTCAGACCCGGTCGACTGCCCGGGTCGACCGAGCTTGTGTCTGCCAGACGTGCACAAGTCTGTGCACGTCGATCGACCGCAAGGGTCGACCGGCCCATGGTGCGGTCGATCGTCCGGGTCGACCGACCTGGCCTGTCAGCACAAACCTGGGTCAGAAATACTGTTAAAAAATATTCTAAAAATTCTTTTATCTTTTCTAAAAATCACCAAAAATAGTTTTATCATTTGCATTGATATATAAACATGTGATAAAAAGTTTACCCAAATATCAATCAATATGAACTATTTTGTGTTTTATCATTTTTACCAAAAACCAAAACATGTATTTTTATCAAACTTGGATTTTTCAATACATGAATAGGAAAGTCAAAATAAGTTTGTTTAAAGTTAAGCAGTAAGCATGCATGTATAGAATGAAACAACTATACATATATCAATTAAAACTTGTTTTGATCAAACTATTCATGAAAACCAAAAATCAAACATAAAACGTGTGTGTTTGTGCACTTAGCATATCAACTATACTAAGCTTTACAAATGGATTTAAACACACTAAACTAAACTAGGATACCTAAGTCTTCTTGATGATCTTCCATCTTCAAGCCGACTCGATCCCAAACGTGATCCACCGAGTGCAAAGGTATGAACTTGATGCTCGGGCACCGGAATCACCATGAAAAGCTTCTAAACACCTCTTGTTGAAGCTAATCACCAACTAATATCTTTGTTACATGATCGGAAACTAAAATCACAAGATTATTAGTAAAATATAACTACTGAGTTAATCATCATCAAAACTAGGGTGGAAGGCCTTTGGGCCAACAATCTCCCCCTTTTTGATGATGAAAAAACTCATGGAGTTATATATGCATGGATTAAGTTAAGCTTCAAAGAAGCTCCCCCTTAACTCATGCATAAACAAATAAACATAATAAATATGCAATGAAGGCTTTTAAACATGAATGCATAAATATGCATAAACAATAAAGGTTCTAGATACCAATGAAATGTTCAAAAACAAAACATGCTCAAGATACCAATAACATTAAACTATATTAAACTTAATATATGCAAAAACATAAGTATGCATATATAAAACTCAAACAAACTCGAAATCTTTCTCCCCCTTTTTGTCAATCATCAACAAAGGGGTAACAATCAAAACCATAAATAAAATGTCAATGAGGGGTAAAAATCTTTCTCCCCCTTTTTTTCAATCAAAATAATAAAAACAATGTCTCCCTCTTTTTGTCTAAAACAAAAACAAAGTCAATAAGGGGTGACTTAAAAACATGATATCAATAGAAAAATATGTCAATGAAGCATCTTGATACCAATTGAAAATATACAAAGATCAATAAATGTTATATGCTATATACATTCATGAAGAGGAGACGCTAAGTTAACTTCCCTACACATATGCATTACATGAAGAAGGGATGACAAGCCCCAATCCATATAACACATATTATGTAATGCATAAGAGGAGATATGAAGCTCTCCCTACACAGGTGTATCACATAAAGAAGAGATGTCAAGCTCCTCAATACAAGATACACTCAACATGAATCTATATGTAGAAGAGATGTTAAGCTCTCCTTGCATATAGTCATATAAATCAAAACTTTTGAGTATTTTCTTTAAACAAAAATTTGAGACTTCAATTTAAATTTTTCTAAATAAACATCTTGATATCAACTGAAATGACTATTTTCTATCATAAAGTAAGGGAGGAGTGGAAATACAAAACCAATTGAAATATGAAAATTGAATTTTCTCCCCCTTTATGAAATACAATAAAAACTATGCGTAGGCTTGTAATAAGATACCAATTGAAAACTAAATCAATTGAATTTATAGTTGAAGCTCAAGCTCTAGCATAAACAAGATTTGTGCTCAAGATATAGAAATATAATAGCACAAATAAAACAAGTATCTGCGTATGAAATAAAATGAGTACCAATCACCAATAGATGATACCAATTGACATATACATACACAATAAACAATTATGAGTATACAAAAGAATCAAGATTGATACCAATTGAAAGAGTTCAATGATACCAATTGACCAACAATAAAAGCATGGTATAACTCATATCAAAATGAAGAATACGAACTAGTTAAAATGGAAATTTTTGTTAACTAGTACGAAATCCTTCAAGCAAGGAATAAACTAAAAATAATTTCATAAAACACATGAATCCACATGATAATCAACACTCTAATTCAATTAGGCATAAATATGACTCATGAAAACAAAACGTGAGTAAATATAGAAAGTGAGTATACAAATAAAGTGTGAATATCATAATCATGAAAATTTTTCATTAAGCTCAAATATTCCTTAAACAATGAAAACATGAAAATCATCAAAACTATTTAATCTTCAAGGCATATGTATGTCTTATACAAACTAAGGTATACATACATATCCAAACACAACGAGTCCACAAGGATATATGCATTAAGGCACGTGGCTCAAAAGGATAAACATGTATATCTAATAGTTTGGACAAGATAGACATATACATGAAGTTTAAACATAAATACATGAAAGTATGAAAAACTAAATTTTCATTAAAATAAATTTTTATTTCAAGGTATACGTATGAATTGTCAAACATGAAGTATACATACATATCCCTAAACACAATTGAGTCCATATATAGATTTGCATGAAAGGCAAATGACTCAAGGGGTATACATGTATATCTTAAAGTTTGGCAAAATACACATATACATGAAATGAAAACACATAAAGCAAATCCAAAAATAGGAATACAAGTTTAAAATGTATGAATCATCAAAACTAGACTATACTAGCACATCTAATGGGTTCAAATAAGCAATCAAACCCAAACATATATAGATTTATTTGTGGCCCACTATATGCACAAGTATAAATCCTAATCTTAATGAAAACTAACATCTAAACATGTAATCAACACATGAAGTATAAAATCAAGATATAAATCAGCATGATAAACAAAAACATGATTATTATGAATATCCACATGTTATTAGATTTATGATGTACATGATGGCTAATCAAATATGAGAACACAAAATAATAATCCATATTAAACATGGGTGTCTCAAATACTATACATGTATATCAAGAATCTAATTAACATGGCATTTTCATACTAATCACTAAACAATGAAACATGTTATAAACAATGAATATTAAAAGCATGAAAACAATAAATGGAAGTTAGGAATCGTTACCAAAACCTAGAAGGCAACTCTCCTTGTCTCCAAAACATGATGGTCCTCTCCACCCAAACATCCCTTGAAAGTGATGCATCCAAATGATTTCCTTAAGCTTGGAACGCATCTACTCCAAGGTGCCATCACTCTCACGTCATGTGAGAGCCCACACCTACATCAAATAAAGGAGGGGTGGTCTTTGGTACCCATATCTTATTGGGTCCATGGGGGTTAGTACCTTCTCTAACCCAAACAAACTTCTTTGCTAAATTTACATTATGTAATCTATAAAAGCAAAATTTAGCAAGGTGGCCCTTACGTCCACAAGGTGTACAAGTGTACACATGAGCATACATGTGTTGGTGGTGTCCGTGAGGAGCATGTGTATGCCGTGATGGGTGTTCATGCATAGATGGAACTTGTTTCTTTCGAACAAAGGTTCCAAACGTGTGTGTGGCCCACAACACATTGGCTCAAAGTGGAGCCCAAACAATCTACACTCTTCTTTAATAAACAAATATCATCATTGATCCTAGAAGAAGAGGTACATGCAATAGGTGTTCTAGGTGAAACTACCCTAGATGGCAAACATGAGAAGAAATATCATTTTTCAAAGAATTATTTTCTTTACACAAATATCTAATTCTTTTGTAATAAAATCTATTTCTCTTTCCAAAGAATCATTACTATTAAAACAAAATCTAATTTTGAGGATAAAAACTCATTTTCTTCAACAAATCATCACAATCATGTTTAGATTTTAAAAATTTATTTTCTTTAAGTGCAAGATTAAGTTGAGATTTTAATGAATCGCTCTCATTAGAAATCTCCTCTTTTCTTGCAAAGCAATGTCAAGTCTAGAATGCAAACTTTTATTTTCTTTTTCAATTCCTAGACTTTTCTTTTTCAACAAATTATATTTTTCAATTAGTTTTTCACACACAATAGATAGTTCTTCATTTAAGGCATGAGCATCATAATCATCACATGAAGAACTAGAGCAATCATCATTGTCTAAGTGGGTTTCCGAGTGTTCCTCAAGGGAGTCATTCCCTTGGACCGTAAGCATTGTTGCGGCTCGGATTCACCACTAGACTCCTCCTCTTGTTGAATTGGCACTTGAAGCTCGGAGGTGGTGGTGGTTGTCAACTTGTTCCACACTACAAAAGCGGAATCAAGATTAGAAACAAGCATAAGATAATCTTTTGAAAGCGTGCTTCTAACGGCCTCTGGGCTTGTGCATTGGCCCCTATATGCTTGCTATCACTAAGGAAGGATTCCTTGATAATGGCAAGGTAAACCTTATGTCCTAGGGTTTGTAAATAAACGGACATCCTAATCTTCCAAACAACGATGTTGGAAGGGTCAAACATAGGTGGGGTCATGAAGTCCATGGGTCCAAACTATATGAGTGTGCAAACAAGCAAATGCAAACAATAGATTAGCAAGAAAATGGATCTCACTCCTAGGATGTTAAGCCTAAGTATCTGGAGCACTAGCTTTGATACCAATTGAAAGCACACCTAGAGGGGGGTGAATAGGTGTAAGTGCTAATCTAGTGAACTAAGTGCGCTAAATGCGGAAGCTTAAAACAATTCTTGCAACACACTTAATACAACCAACAAGTGTAGCCGAATTCACCGTGAAGGGCTCTGGACTAACTCCTCTTGATTCCCCTAGATATGGGTTGAGGTGCTATGTGAAGCTCTTGTTGATTAAGTACAAGTGAGACACACACAAACAACCAAGCATAAAGATGATATATCAATATGAATAAATGCAAGGCACAAATGCAAGCAATAAGATATGAATGAATGATGCTTTGCACAAATAAAAGAGAGAGAGAGTTAGAAAGAAAATGGATCAAACGCAAAGGCCAAGATATGTTTCGAGGTTCGAGCACCTTGCTCTACATCCCCGCCTACACCACCGTGTAGGATTTCCAATCCACTATCTCCCACCGAGGGACCTCTACCAAAGAGGATTGTTACAACTAGGAGTACCGAACTCCTCTCTCAATACAAACACCACCTCACACAAGAGGGTAGGCCCTTAGCCAAACAACAACCAACACCTCTGCCGAAGAGGGTTTACAAACCAAACTCCACCTCTCACTAGAGGGAGCAAACAACAACCAACTCCACCTCTCACTAGAGGGAGTAAACCACAATCCTCAACCTCTACCAAGAGGGAGCAACCCAATCAAAGCAAGGGTTTTACAACAAGTGGTTACAAAGACCACAAACTCTCTTTTCCACAAACTAAAGATCCTAAATAGATTAGGATAGATGATAAGCTCAAGTGTGGAAAACTAGGTGTTTGGAAAACAGAAACTCAAGAAAAAAAACTTGGGAAAACTCTTGTAAAATATAGAGAATGAAAACCAATACAAATATCCCAATTTCTATTTCTTTGATTTTCCCAAACCCTAAAAAACACAAGTAAGATTGGAATTTTAAAGCCAAAACACTTTTGAAATCTTTAAAAAACACTTCAGAAAACTGGAATTTTGCTCTTAGAAATCTTGGCCAAAATCCAAAGAAATGGGTCTATATAGGCCAAACCCTGAAACTAGCCGTTAGGCTGGTGTGGCAGCCTGACACGCCTGGCGGTCGGCCGCCCGGCGACCGCCAACGGTCAAAAATGTAACCGTTGGGCAAACCCGGTCGACCGCCCGGTCGACCCAAACAAACAGAGAGCTCTGCTCTCAGACCCGGTCGACCGCCCGGGTCGACCGAGCTTGTGTCTGCCAGACGTGCACAAGTCTGTGCACGTCGGTCGACCGCAAGGGTCGACCGGCCCATGGTGCGGTCGACCGTCGGGTCGACCGACCTGGCCTGTCAGCACAAACCTGGGTCAGAAACACTATTAAAAAATATTCTAAAAATTCTTTTATCTTTTCTAAAAATTACCAAAAATAGTTTTATCATTTTGCATTGATATATAAACATGTGATAAAAAGTTTACCCAAATATCAATCAATATGAACTATTTTTGTGTTTTATCATTTTACTAAAAACCAAAACATGTATTTTTATCAAACTTGGATTTTTCAATACATGAATAGGAAAGTCAAAATAAGTTTGTTTAAAAGTTAAGCATGCATGTATAGAATGAAACAACTATACATATATCAATTAAAACTTGTTTTGATCAACTATTCATGAAAACCAAAAACCAAACATAAAACGTGTGTGTTTGTGCACTTGAGCATATCAACTATACTAAGCTTTACAAATGGATCTAAAAACACACTAACTAAACTAGGATACCTAAGTCTTCTTGATGATCTTCCATCTTCAAGCCGACTCGATCCAAACGTGATCCACCGAGTGCAAAGGTATGAACTTGATGCTCGGGCACCGGAATCACCATGAAAAGCTTCTAAACACCTCTTATTGAAGCTAATCACCAACTAATATCTGTTACATGATCTGAAACTAAAATCACAAGATTATTAGTAAACATAACTACATGAGTTAATCATCATCAAAACTAGGGTGGAAGGCCTTTGGGCCAACAATCTCCCCCTTTTTGATGATGAAAAAAATCATGGAGTTATATATGCATAGATTAAAGTTAAGCTTCAAAGAAGCTCCCCCTTACTCATGCATAAACAAATAAACATAATAAATATGCAATGAAGGCTTTTAAACATGAATGCATAAATATGCATAAACAATAAAGGTTCTAGATACCAATGAAATGTTCAAAAACAAAACATGCTCTAGATACCAATTAACATTAAACTATATTAAACTTAATATATGCAAAAACATAAGTATGCATATATAAAACTATAACAAACTCGAAATCTTTCTCCCCCCTTTTTGTCAATCATCAACAAAGGGGGTAAACAATCAAAACCATAAATAAAATGTCAATGAGGGGTAAAAATCTTTCTCCCCCTTTTTGTCAATCAAAACAATAAAAACAATGTTCTCCCCCTTTTTGTCTAAAACAAAAACAAAGTCAATAAGGGGTGACTTTAAAAACATGATATCAATAGAAAAATATGTCAATAAAGCATCTTGATACCAATTGAAAATATATAAAGATCAATAAATGTTATATGCTATATACATTCATGAAGAGGAAGACGCTAAGTTAACTTCCCTACACATATGCATTACATGAAGAAGGGATGACAAGCCCCAATCCACATAACACATATTATGTAATGCATAAGAGGAGATGTGAATCTCCCCCTACACACGTGTATCACATAAAGAAGAGATGTCAAGCTCCTCAATACAAGATACACTCAACATGAATCTATATGTAGAAGAGATGTTAAGCTCTCCTTGCATATAGTCAATATAAATCAAAACTTTTGAGTATTTCTTTAAACAAAATTTGAGACTTCAATTTAAATTTTTCTAAATAAACATCTTGATATCAATGAAATGACTATTTTCTATCATAAAGTAAGGGAGTGGAAATACAAATACCAATTGAAATATGAAAATCGAATTTTCTCCCCTTTATGAAATACCAACAAAAACTATGCGTAGGCTTGTAATAAGATACCAATTGAAAACTAAATCAATTGAAATAATAGTTGAAGCTCAAGCTCTAGCATAAACAAGATTTGTGCTCTAGATATAGAAATATAATAGCACAAATAAAATAAGTATATGTGTATGAAATTAAATGAGTACCAATCACCAATAGATGATACCAATTGACAATATACATACACAATAAACAATTATGAGTATACAAAAGAATCAAGATTGATACCAATTGAAAGAGTTCAATGATACCAATTGACATAACAATAAAAATATGGTATAACTATATCAAAATGAAGAATACGAACTAGTTAAAATGGAAATTTTGTTAACTAGTAAGAAATCCTTCAAGTAAGGAATAAATTAAAAATAATTTCATAAAACACATGAAATCCACATGATAATCAACACTCTAATTCAATTAGGCATAAATATGACTCATGAAAACAAAACATGAGTAAATATAGAAAGTGTGTGTGCAAATAAAGTGTGAATATCATAATCATGAAAATTTTTCATTAAGCTCATTATTCCTTAAACAATGAAAACATGAAAATCATCAAAACTATTAATCTTCAAGGCATATGTATGTCTTATACAAACTAAGGTATACATACATATCCAAACACAACGAGTCCACAAGGATATATGCATTAAGGCACGTGGCTCAAAAGGATAAACATGTATATCTAATAGTTTGGACAAGATAGACATATACATGAAGTTTAAACATAATACATGAAAGCATGAAAAACTAAATTTTCATTAAAACAAATTTTCATTTCAAGGTATATGTATGAATTGTCAAACATGATGTATACATACATATCCCTAAACACAATGAGTCCATATATAGATTTGCATGAAAGGCAAATGACTCAAGAGGTATACATGTATATCTTAAAGTTTAGCAAAATACACATATACATGAAATGAAAACACATAAAGCAAATCCAAAAATAGGAATACAAGTTAAAATGTATGAATCATCAAAACTAGACTATACTAGCACATCTAATGGGTTTCAAATAAGCAATCAAACCCAAACATATATAGATTTATTTGTGGCCCACTATATGCACAAGTATAAATCCTAGTCTTAATGAAAACTAACATCTAAACACGTAATCAACACATGAAGTAAAATCAAGATATAAATCAACATGATAAAAAAAACATGATTATTATGAATATCCACATGTTATTAGATTATGATGTACATGATGGCTAATCAAGTATGAGAACACAAAATAATAATCCATATTAAACATGGGTGTCTCAAATACTATACATGTATATCAAGAATCTAATTAACATGGCATTTTCATACTAATCACTAAACAATGAAACATGCTATAAACAATGAATATTAAAAGCATGAAAACAATAAATGGAAGTTAGGAATCGTTACCAAAACCTAGAAGGCAACTCTCCTTGTCTCCAAAACATGGTGGTCCTCTCCACCAAACATCCTTGAAAGTGATGCATCCAAATGATTTCCTTTAAGCTTGGAACGCATCTACTCCAAGGTGCCATCACTCTCACGTCATGTGAGAGCCCACACCTACATCAAATAAAGGAGGGGTGGTCTTTGGTACCCATATCTTATTGGGTCCATGGGGGTTAGTACCTTCTCTAACCCAAACAAACTTCTTTGCTAAATTTACATTATGTAATCTATCAAAGCAAAATTTAGCAAGGTGGCCCTTACGTCCACAATGTGTACAAGTGTACACATGAGCATACATGTGTTGGTGGTGTCCGTGAGGAGCATGTGTATGCCGTGATGGGTGTGCATGCATAGATGGAACTTGTTTCTTTCGAAACAAAGGTTCCAAACGTGTGTGGCCCACAACACATTGGCTCAAAGTGGAGCCCAAACAATCTACACTCTCTTTAATAAACAAATATCATCATTGATCCTAGAAGAAGAGGTACATGCAATAGGTGTTCTAGGTGAAACTACCCTAGCATGGCAAACATGAGAAGAAATATCATTTTTCAAAGAATTATTTTTCTTTACACAAATATCTAATTCTTTTATAATAAAATCTATTTCTCTTTCCAAAGAATCATTACTATTTAAAACAAAATCTAATTTTGAGGATAAAAACTCATTTTTCTTCAACAAATCATCACAATCATTTTTAGATTTTAAAACTTTATTTTCTTTAAGTGCAAGATCAAGTTGAGATTTTAATCAATCCCTCTCATTTGAAATCTCCTCTTTTTCTTGCAAAGCAATGTCAAGTCTAGAATGCAAACTTTATTTCTTTTTCAATTCCTAGACTTTTCTTTTCAACAAATTATATTTTTCAATTAGTTTTTCACACACAATAGATAGTTCTTCATTTAAGGCATGAGCATTATAATCATCACATGAAGAACTAGAGCAATCATCATTGTCTAAATGGGTTTCCGAGTGTACCTCAAGGGAGTCATTCCCTTGGACCGTATAGCATTATTGCGGCTAGGATTCACCACTAGACTCCTCCTCTTGTTGAATTGGCACTTGAAGCTCGGAGGCGGTGATGGTTGTAACTTGTTCCACACTACAAAAGCGGAATCAAGATTAGAAACAAGCATAAGATAATTTTTTAAAAGCGTGCTTCTAATGGCCTCTAGGGCTTGTGCATTGGCCTCTATATGCTTGCTATCACTAAGGAAGGATTCCTTGGTAATGGCAAGGTAAACCTTATGTCCTAGGGTTTGTAAATAAACGGACATCCTAATCTTCGAAACAATGATGTTGGAAGGGTCAAACATAGGTGGGGTCATGAAGTCCATGGGTCCAAACTATATGAGTGTGCAAACAAGCAAATGCAAACAATAGATTAGCAAGAAAAAGGATCTCACTCCTAAGATGTTAAGCCTAAGTATCAGGAGCACTAGCTCTGATACCAATTGAAAGCACACCTAGAGGGGGGG
>JAVJIF010016939.1:0-95266 GCA_038442645.1 Agave tequilana | reverse complement strand
ATTGAAGAAGAACAATTATAATTTTAAAAATATAAATAGGCATAGAGAAGGAGACACCATAGAGGTGTAGGCTATAAAGTGATGGAGAAAAGAAATACTGAAGTGAGCTTTTGGATCATTGTAATAATCTGTTTAAACAGTAATATAGATCTTGAGTATATCATAATCATTAATCATTGCTCCAAACCTTATACATCAATCTGGATCCTATTTCATTCTTCCTTAATCTCGGATGGCTTGATTAATTTCCATCTCAATTTTCCAAATAAGACTTAGTTACTTTTGAAAACATTTAAGTATATCTTTCTATTAAAATCCAGAATCCATAATTAGACAATTCAAGTATAAACTTCGTTGGGCCTAGTTCATGTACATCATTTTCTAACATCTAAATATTGGACTGGAACATGCCAAGAACACAAACCCTAGATGCACAAACACGCGCAAAGAGATAGGGAGATAAGGATTTACGAGGTTCGGTAAGATGCATATGTCCTTGGGGCAGGGGAGAGAGAGAGATCTATTAATTTGCACAAGAAGATTACAATTAGTTCTCTCAAGAACTCACTCAGAAAATCCTTAACCTTAAAAATGGGTTGCTTCCGCTATTATAGGGAGGAGAAGAAAACCCCCAAAAATAGCTCCAGATCGGGTCCAGTCACAGTTCTGATCTGATTGTCGGTCGGCGGTCGACCCAAGTGTGCGATCGACCGCTCGGTCGACCGCGCAAGGTCCTCTGGTATTACATGACTTACTAGAAATGTCGGTGTCGACCGAACCCGATTGGGTTCCTAGTCGTCGTGTAACTTCGGTC
This sequence comes from Agave tequilana, assembly GCA_038442645.1. Classification (NCBI taxonomy): domain Eukaryota; kingdom Viridiplantae; phylum Streptophyta; class Magnoliopsida; order Asparagales; family Asparagaceae; genus Agave; species Agave tequilana. The sequence continues at coordinate 94,452 of JAVJIF010016939.1, read as the reverse complement.
GACCGATCCAAGCCTTGTGCATGTCGGTCGACCGGGCGATCGACCAAAGTCCTGTCATGGAGTTTAAAAAACTCTGTATCCTGTTTTTGCCCCCCCCCTCTCTCTCTCTTTACATAAAATTATTTTTAAAAAAAATATCAATCAAAATAAGCCAATTTTATGTTATTGATGGTCATAGTTTTAGATTAACAATATATACACCCCGAACCTTTTATTTATATTTTGGCCATATATTATATTATTCCTGCTTTAACCTTTTCTTTCTTTTTTAAACTTATGCCTATATGTGTGAAAAATACGGAACTCAAATTTTCGTTTGACTTTTTTACTTTAATTTATACGTTCTAGATACAAGATGAATTTTCTTTATTTAAAAGGAAATGATATGACTCTAAATACTTACAAAAGTAGCAGTAGTTGATGCCTGAACACTAGAGATGGCCCAAAATACAAAAAAAAATATGTGCATTAATTCTGCAAGTGGATGCAATAAATCAAACCATATGCAACTTCTCTCCAATCTCCATTGAGAGAGAAGAGAGAGAGAGAGAGAGAGAGAGACCTCCATTAAATTAAGCCCCTCCTCTGTACCCAGCTTTAAGCACTTTCCTCCCTCTATCCATGCTACAATTCTCACTTAAATTATTTATATCTTATAATATCCATGCATTGATTCAGTCAGCATCAACCTCAACCTCACAGCCAGCTTCCCCTATAAAAGACCTTACAAAGACCTCAACCCCACTCTCATCCCACCTCCACAAATTTGCCAAACACCCTACACATTCACAAACAAAGCAAAGCGTCCAGAATAGCACACATACAATGGCCGTGACCCATGGATTGGTGAAGAAGCTGCTCTTCTGCGGAGCAAAGAGCTTCCCTGTTGACGACCATCTCCGAGAAGGCCACATTTGGTGTACGTGGGAGTGGAGGAGCCACAGCGGTTTGAGTTGGACGCCAATTATCTCAACCATCCACTGTTTGAAGACCTCCTTCGCCTTTCAGTGGAGCAGTTCGGGTACTCGTACAATGGAGCTCTGAGGATCGCGTGTGAGATCGAGCTCTTCTTGCATCTCCTGCAGCTTCTGAGGAGCAGCAACCCATCAGTGCACTACATGGAGCTCCAGCTTCTCATCGACAGCTTCTATGCAAACAGATCACAAGGGTGCAGTTCTTAGCTATGATTTTTTTTTTTCCCTCTGTCAAGAGCCCGAGAAAATTGAGGGGCTTGCTTGAATGGATCTTTTGTCATTTTTATTTATTATTATGTGTAAAGATGTAGTTTAGATGACTATTATTAATTTGTTTTGTTTGTTCAGTAATCTCCTTCAAAGAAAAGGAACCAATGCAAATATTTTAGCACATGCATGCATTGTGATTTTTGACTAATTAGAGCCTAGATGTAGGTGTGCATACATGATGTGTGCATTTTATAATGTTCTCGAGTGAGCACAACCATATGGAATTAATTAATAATCTTGCTAAGAGCTTGGAGCACGCTCTGTGATTCTTTGAATATATATATGAATTTATGATCGATCAAATTTTCAACCTGCATTTTTATTTTTATTTTTCAAGAGCATTGGGGCTCAAGTCTCCTACTTGATTCAGATCAATAATGTAATTGTCACATGCATTGCCTCACAAAAAATTGATTGCTGTAACAGCAGTCAGAAATTTGGGTGTTTTTCTCAAATAAACAACTCAGTATGGAAAAGCCATGTGGTCCACACAATTCAGAGAAAAACTCAATTTTCAGCTCATTTTCCACCAAACAAACGAGTCCTAAACATAATTCTAGATTTCTTCTCTAGGTTAGTAGAATCCTACCCCGAGTTTCTCAATTTAAGCTTGTAATGATCTACACATCCCATGGGGATGGTCTTGAGATTATTATTTTTAAATTTCTTTTATCTAGTTTCTTTTATGGAAAAAAGAAAAACCTAATTTCTTTATACTTTGGGACACGCATCAACTTTAAGAATTCGTGTTTTCGTGATTTAAATTTATTTACTGCCTAAGTAATCAAGCGTCCATCAGTCATGCTGATCATTGCGAAAGAGTTGAGGTTGATTTATCGTGCATTTTTTTTCTGAATATAATTTATAATGATTTATTGACATTTCTCGTCATCTTTATATATATATCTATATACATGATTGTATAGAAGGAAAACTTTGTCTACGGATCAATGGCACACACAAAGAAAAAGGTAGCCCAAACAAGGTTTAATGCCAGCTCTTTTCTCATTCTTTCTTCAATTCAAAAACCTTAACCGAAGTCTCAACAACATGTCTACATGTCAGCTTCTTTCTATTAGCGAGTCACATCATGCCTCCGAGTCTTACACAGAAACTGAGAATCAATCTGATCAAAAGGTTAAACTAAAAAGTTGAAACCTTAACTTTCTATTTAATTTCATTATTTTTTTATTTACTTTTGAATGTGATATTATATTCACACATGAATGCTCAACACTTTCTTTCTTGGTTGTCAAATTTGTTCGCTTTTTTCTCTAGATCCGCTTTAATCTAGGGTGTGGTCCATACAACAATGACATGACACAATAGCGATGTTTTAGGTCAAAAGTTGCAAAAGTTTGCCTAGCACATAACCTTCATGGTTCCAGTTTTGATGAGAGAGAGAGAGAGAGAGAGAGAGAGAGCGAGAGAGAGAGAGGGGAGGGAGGGAGAAGAGAGAGGAAGGCGCAGTAGGCATGTGATCAACGTAACACTGAACGCGTTAGTATTAGAGATGCCCTGCATAGTTCGTCATTGTCATGTGTCTCACATGCACTTGTTCTAACGAGCAAAGTGTGGGCTAGCTCAATAATTAAAAACCCAAAGAAGAAATCCTCAACATATCTTCCATTATTTGTTGCATGAATCCCGTCTCAGGCACTTTTCAGAGAGACGACGAGGTGGGCTCTGCTGCAGGTACAAGTGGGGACATCTCTGACAACCTTTCAGAGAAGTCTGAGGTGAGAGGGGATGACAGTGACTCAGACATCAGGTGACAGGTGCAGACTGTATTTTGCGATCGGTGACATACTCCGACTCATGATTTTTGACTATCAGGTTTCATCCTATCTTGGCTACAAGTGTTGCCAGTATTTTGTGTCACGAAAGTCCTATTGTCATCGGCGGTCACATTGTTGTTTCCACTGTAATTTTGTATATTTGTTTCCTCCAACACCTGCGCGTGCAGAACTTGTTTTATATTAGAGAATTTACTGCATTATAGCGCAGATGTCTATGCATATTTTCATTAAAATCTTTTTAGTGAAACAGGGAGAGCCTATATAAAGTTTCTTCTCAAAAAAAAAAGAAATCCTCAACTGATCAAAGATTGAGACTTCCTTGGCACATGATGTCCCATGCATTAGGCCTGTCAATGGGTCGGGTCCGGGGTCCGGACCTGGACCCGACCCAGAGCTGACCCGATTAAGCGGGTATGGAAAAGGCTGCTCTGGACCCATACCCGTTTACCCGTATACCCGATTATTAAATGGGAGGGGTCTGATTTTACTTGAACCAAACCCGATTACCCATTTACCTATTTCAAAATATAAATATAAATAATACTAATAGAATTAAAACCCTAGAGATTTAGGTTCCAGACTCCACGAGTAAATGATCCCTTTGTGCTTTAAGTGTTGAAGATTGTTGATTGATTAGTCGATGATCCTATTGTTATGTTTCCCAAATAAATTAGGAGGCCTTGTTTAAATTTTTTTCTTTATTAAAGTGTTTCATCAAAAATTTTCCCTCCACCTCTTGCACATGATTACATTTCATCCTTTATTGATATTAAAACATGCTTTCTTTCTTTTACAAAAGTTTTTTTCCCCCCTTTATGTGTTTTTGTTACTGTTTTTGTTTATGCATCTTGTTTTTTTCCTTTTATTATGGGTTCGGGTAAACGGGTCTGGACCCGCGGGTACAACAGGTCCGGGTATGGAAACCACCTTCTGGATCCACGGGTAAACGAGACGGGTGTGGTACCCTCTTGGGTAAACGGGTCCGGGTCTGATACCACATGTACCGTCCCGAACCCAACCCATTGAAAGGCCTACCATGCATTATTGTCTACCTAGTTTGGGGTACAATTTGTTAAGTACACGGGGCATGTGTGCTCAAATTTTTCACTGCACAATTGCAACACTGGGTTTTTGTTTGTCTAGGGAAATTAATCTCTATCCGTCTTTGCTATATATAACGTCAAAACTTGGAGCTAAACTTTAATAAAGTTATTAGTCGTATATGAAGATAAGATCATAAATTTGTTTAGACAAAGTTATGTTTTATTTTTATATGTCAATATTTTTTTATTTGATTTTTTTATTTTTATTATTATTTTTTGTTTAGAAGAGCATGTGTAAGGAGTTGATTCAAAAAATATTGTCCTTATTGTTTTATTTAGTAATTGGCACAAACAAAAGTTTATTAGAATTTATAGGATCTTACATTTTCAATGCAACTTCCTTTTGGTGAAAAAATACAAAAAATTGACTTTGGATTCTTCACTTTTCAATTAATTTAGAGAAAACTTCAATTATAAATTATTTCCGCCCCAGCCTTAATACACATCAGCCACGTGATCCATTTCAAAATTGGATTCTAAATAACTAACTCATATTTTTTTTTTTTTTTAATTTTACTTTTTTTCTTCAGATCTAACCGATTAAATTTCTTTTTGTTTTTTTTTTTTCATCTATTCTTTTCATCATCTTCACAGATCTTACTGATCTTCTTTATCAATCATCTCGTGATGAATTTGATCATTTTTGTGATGATTTTTGAGATGCAGGGTATGATTTTTTTATTTGATTTATAATGGATGATGATGATCATGCTGAAATGGTCGCAATCTTTTATGTGAAGAATGTGACTCAAGAACTGCGACTCATGACCTGATTTCATTTTGAGAGTTTTAGAGAGGAGTTACAGTGAGAGAATAGATGATTGCAGTCCTCATAATAAGGACTGCGACCATGAGGATTGCGATATCACAATCCTCATAAGCGCTCACAATCCTTATAAGCGTTCTAAAAAATAAAGTGAACATGAAAATGAGGTCTTTTATGTGAGGATTGTAACTCATGATTGCAGTCCTTTATATGAGAATTGAGACTCGCTGTCCTGAAGTTACAATTACAGTCAAAATTCTCACAAAGTTTATGTAACAGTTCTTAAAAAATTCTTACAAAGTCGCAGTTCCTAAGTAACAATTGCAGTCGAAATCGCGGTTCTCATAAAGTCATAGTAACAATTACGAAGCGCTTTTAGTTACGGTCGTGGTCACAATTAAAAGTTGAAATGGGATATTTTATGTTTTGTAATTTTGTGATTAAACTACCAGTCAAACACGTGTCTGTAATTTAAGGCCCGCAAAAAAAATGAGGTCAAGGCGAAGAAAAAATTGTAATTGAAGTTTCCCTGATTAAGTTCTACTGTAGGTACGCCCAAATTCTCAAAAAAAATATAATAGGCCCACAACTTTAAATAGCAATATGATTATTGTAACTAAAATTTATGCACATGCACTATGTTGGAGTATGAAAAGACTGGAAAGGTTCATTTTTTTTCCCTCTTTTTAACATGGGAAGTCATCACTAATTTCAAGTGGGATCCATTGTAACCACAATTATTCAAAGTGTCGTTTTTTATTATAACCCTCTCTTTCTCTAAATACATCCAAAGGGTACTCTCTCTTTCTTGAGTTAATATAAAAGGAAAAATTTCGCTACACCTACATACTTTACTTCATAATTAAAAAAAATTCAGCTTTATAGATTTATTCATTACAGTATCATTCACGTCAGCATAAATTGATTCGTCCCAATCATCACATCTTTATGTATTTTTATTTTCTTTTTATCCTTCCCTATCGCCCCCAATATTGCTCTTTTCTCAATCATGACCCCGACGCAGAGTAACTCACGGGTTAACCTGCGCAGTCAGGTCCCTGTGGGTGTTGGAAGGGGCGGGGAGCCCCCTCTCCGGGCCTCTAGGGTGGAGCCCCCGGCCCAAATTTTTTTGGGATCGATCTTTTGCAAATCTAGTTTGCTCGTGCTTGTAATGAGTTTTGTCTGAGTTTGTGATCGATGCGGTATCTAGATCTGAAAAAAAAATATAGGGATCATTAGATGTCGGTGAACTAGAGTCTATTGATGATGGCGATGCTGATATGAGAATTGTGACTCATGATCGCAGTTTTATATGAGGACTGCGACTATGGTCAGTCTTTTAATTAATTGAAACTTATGACATTTTGCAAGAAATGGGATCATTGTCGTTGTCCCAATATACACTGAAAAATTGTGTTTTTATGAGGACTGCGATCATAATCGCAATCCTAATAAGACTAAAAATAAAACATTTTTGTGAGGAGTGCAATCATGATCACAATTCTATAAAGACTCAAAAACATTTCCTAATAATGAAGACTGCGATCATGGTCGCAGTCCTATAAAGACTAAAAAATAAGGCATTTTTGTGAGAACTGTGATCATGATCGCAATCCTCATAAAGAGGACTTAAGATCATGATCGTAGTTCTATAAAAACTCAAAAATATGGTATTTTTGTAAGGACTACGATCATGGTCGCAGTCCTCAGAAATAAATCATTTTTGTGAGGACTGCAATCATGGTCGCAGTCCTTAAAAATAGGGCATTTTTATGAGGACTGTGATCATGGTCATAGTCCTCAGAAATAGGATACCAACAATCTATATTTTTGAAGCGATCTGCTTTTTTCGAAGTAATTATTGTGGGGCATTTGCGTCTTTTGCCGTCGACGAGCACTTCTGCACTTGACACGTGAATGCACCTAATTAGTATACAAAATGAGATGGCTTAAGCGAATAAAATTAAGAAGCTGAGTTTTTTTCTAATTACGATTTGACATAGGTGGCTATAGCGAAATCTTCCATATAGTATATGCATATTTTCTACGGATATTCACAATTTACAATTGAATTTATCTCACATTTCTCTTTCAACTTCACATTTTAAAAGGATATTAGATATTATAGATTACTAAATTTTATTGAAATTGTTCATATTTCTTATTGGCTTAACTTAAAGGCCAAATTATGCATTTTCTACTCCACTACATTCTAACTCTCCTTCTCAATCAATGCATGAAACTCACTAATTTAGTATTGTTGGGAATTTTGTTTAAAATAAAATAAAATTAAAAGAAGATTGAAATTCTTAAATAAACTACTTGACTTGGTTTCTAACTACTACTCTACTAATGGGGTTATTGTCATAGATAGTGGGATTAGTTATCATATTAATAGGGTTAGTTGTTAAGAGTTAGGGGCTAAGCTTCACTACACACACACACACACACACACACACACACACACACCGACATCATGAAAGTAGAAGTAAGAAAATTAAAATGGAAAAAAGGATTCTTCTCTCTCTTCCCTCTTTCTCATATCAAATTTCACCTTCCTCCTTTAATCTGGTCATCGCTTACATTTCGAGGTCACCTCCCCTTCGGGCCGTGCACGCAAGGGACACCAGCAGAGAGGGGTAGTATCGCTAAGGGGCACATCTACCTCGGCTGACTGCACGAGGTCGACGATATGCCTTTTAGCGCAGTGATCACACGCCTTCCCCGAGACCGGTAACATTGTTCATATATTTACTTTATTAAATTATTTGTCATTTTAATTTTTGAATGAAAAAATTCCAACAATCTAAAAGGCGTAAAAAAGAGGCTTGAGTTGCAATGATACTCCGAGTTCAAGATATCGAGTGGAAGACAACCCCAAGCCAACAAACAAATATCTAAATGCCTTCTTGAAGACGACAGTCTCCAGAAAAATAGTACAATGAATGATTGTCAGCTTGTAACGCCCCGATCCCACGGTACGGGGACGTCACTGCGACGTACATACGCAGGTCAGAAATACCCTTACGTATATACGCTAAGCATCAGTACAAGCAAGGATCAGAGTATGACAAAGCGTAGCGTCCATTCATTTGCCAACATAAGACGTACAAAGTACAAGGTTATCACAGATTGTGACATACATTTACATATCACATGCATCATATATCACAGCCAAACACAAAAGTACGATTTATAATAAGATTACAAGATGCTCACGAGCTGGAGGAAGGTCCCGCGAGCCAAAAAGGAAAGTCTGGGACGACAGCAACCGAGACTAATCAGCCTGCTCGGAAAGGAAAGCTTGATCTGCCACAGAAGGCTCCACCTCGATCCAAGGTTCGGAACCTGAACATACAGATTCAAGGGAGTCAGGACCTCCCGAACAAGTAGAGCAGGTTACAGCCGAGTGGCAATAGAAACATGAGCATGAGAGTTGGTATAATATCATGAGAAATCAGCCAGCAAGTAAAAGAAGCACAACATATTATAAACGGAAGGGCAATGTATACGCTTAAACTACGGCTTCACGAGACTAGTACCTCGAGGGAATAATCCAAACAAGGAAACCCTCATCTATATACCTTTATCTCATGTCACCGTAATCCAAGTGCATACAACTCCCACAATTAGCGTCTTTATCATTATTATTATTATAGCTCACCTTACCCTGATATCTAGCTATGTGGACTAGCGTCCCAGCACACATAGATCCATATCCCAGTAAAGCAAGGTTGTTATTGGAAACCAGCGGGGGTATCAACGAACTATGTTTACAGTGGGTCCCGTACATACCCGGGACCACGGCCCAGGATTGTTCCGTTGCTTGGTGACGGAACCCGCCGCAAGGCAAACAGGAGGGACTTATTGTATGCCCTTATCATGATGGTACCAGGAATGAGGGAGCCAGCACTCCCCTCGGTCGCTGGAGGCCCACAGGTCAGACCGGAAATTTAGTTGCACAACATACCTAATACCACTGTAAACACGAACATATATTGATAGCCGCGTATTTCCCCCGACCCAATGTAAGTTGTCTCATTTTACGGTATATTAAATAATTATCAGATTTCGGGAATGAGCAGGAACATGTCAGGAGTACAGGTACATCAGGAGTACTGGTTCGTACTATCAAGTAATCAAGTTTGTAAATCATGAAGTCCGGTTATCATTCCCGTTATCGTGATAATTATGAGAGTCATGTGTGTCATGCCTAGTGTTAGGAGATAGCATGACAAGAGGTGATATTCATCAAGTCTTGCAAATAGCAATATAAAATACATGACCCAAAGATAATGTTCATAATCAAAGAAGTAATTAACCATAGCAAATAGTCAAGATTAGTCGACTAGGGAGAGATAGTAGTCGACTTATGAAGGAATTAGTCGACTATAGATAGGGGACAAGTCGACTGATAGGGCTGCGTCTCAAAGAGTTGCGTTTTCAGGAGAAAAGTTAGTCGACTAGAAGAAGGGGTTAGTCGACTAATAGGCTGCGTTTCACAAGACTGTGTTTCAATATGCCGCGTCTCACAAGTCCGCGTCTTGTCACAAATCCGCGTCTCACAAGTCCGCGTCTTGTCACAAATCCGCGTCTCACAAGTCCGCGTCTTGTCTCAAGTCCGCGCCTCACAAGTCCGCGTCTTGTCTCAAGTCCGCGTCTCAGGAGAGAGTTAGTCGACTGTAGAAAAGGGGTAGTCGACTAATGAAAGCTGCGTTTTCAGAAATAAAATTGTGTTTCAAGGAAGTTAGTCGACTAGTTGTGGGGTCAAGTCGACTAATGGGTGCAAAACAGAGAACAGATCCTGATGCTTGAGGGCTGTGGTTTGTTGATAATATTACAAGTATGAGAACAATGTCCAAGTCTTGGCGAGTAGAATTACTCGCCTAGAATGCGTCCAAAGTCCAGCAAGAGTGCCAAGTGAAGAAGATGAATCCTTTGCCAAGTTAATCACCAAAACGATCACGGAACAATCGCGAACGATTACCGGGAAATCTACGGTGATGAAGCTCGGTCCCAAACCAAAAGGAGGGCACCGGCCTGGAATCCTGTCAACGAAGAAGAACACGGCCCCAATCCAAAGGAGTGGCCGGTCTCCACAAGAGAAGGCAAAAGGTTGATGGTGCAAGTCCAACTCAATATGGCAAAACGAGATTTTGCAAATGGCGTTGCGGGGAATGAAGCTATAGTCCGCCGGAAAGAGGTTGACGAGGGGGTGAAGATGGTATGCTCGGTGGAGGCTACGGTGGTGCAGGTGGTGGTGGAGATGGTGATGAAGTTTTGTGGAGGTGATGGGTTCTTGGATGTTTCTTGGTGAAAGAGGTTGAAGAAGATGGTGTTGTTGGTGAAAATGGAGGAGGAGATGGAGGAGAATGAAGTGGAGGAGTTGTGGAAGAAGTTGGTGGTGGAAGTGGTGAAAAATGGAGGGAGGAGGCCGGCCAAGGGCAGCTTTGCTGCCGTTTGTGCTGCTGTTGATGTTCACAGGAAGTGGAAAAGGAAGAAGAAGTGAAAAAGTGAAGAGAGAGAAGGAGTGGGGGAGTTATATATATAAAAGGGGAAAATAATATAATAATAAGCCATCATCACTTTCCCTCCAAAGAGTGCTGCGTTTGCAAAGTCCCAAGGCTGCGTTTAGGCCATTTAAAGAGCCAAACGCGGGAGCCCAAGGCTGCGTCCAGAGGAAAACGCAAGGAGGCTGCGTTTCAAAAGAAAAGGACAAGGCATGGGTGATTTGGACTTGAGTTGAGTCAGCCCATAAGCATTTAATGCAGCATGGAGAGGGTGGCTGCATTAATGATGAACCCAGCTGGTGAAGCTCGCGTTTGAGGAAGGAGAGAGAAAAATGAAAAAAGAGATAAGTGAAAAACTTGGATAAATTCTCGGTATCTGGGAAAATACCGAAAACTCCAAGAATGACCAAAAATTGAAGTATCTCAGAAAGCTATCCAAAAATTCACAAAAATCATAAATATTATGAAATGATTTTTGGTGAAATCGGTTTCCAGAAATTCTATCTCATTTTTAAAATAAAAATCTTGGAATATAGTGGGATCGGTGTCTACACCGGGTAGGCTGAATTTTCGATAAAATCTGAAAATTCCCAGAAAATGCCCAAAGGAAGAAAACATAATTCTAAGAAGGAATGTGAAAGCAGAATCCGAAAATTTGGTTCCAATAGCAAATTAAAATTCCTGGAATCAACCAGTGATACTGGCCGACACCGGTTTTGAAGATTTACAATTTAATTCCGAAAAATTCCAGAAAATCATGAAAAATCTAGAATATTAAAAAATAATATTTGAAACTAAAATTAGTCAAATCTGAATACCAAACAGATCAAATCATGCAGTACTGCTATATGAGTAAGTATTTAAATAGCAGAAAATAAAATAAAATAAAATAATAATAATAAAATGCACCAAAAATCAGGATACGTAACTGTGCATGTATACCGAGGATGGGGTGTTACAATCTATCCACCTTAAAAAAAATTTCGTCCTCGAAATTTCAGGAAGGGGAAGATGACGATAGAGAGAATAGGAAGAAAGGGTTTTACCAACTAAGTTTAAAATAGTTGAGGGTAACGCTCACGAATAACGTCCTCCCGTTCCCATGTGGCCTCTCCTGGCGCATGCCTATTCCAAGAAACCAATACTAATGGTATTGCCTTATTCTTCAGGGTCTTAACACTTTTGTCCAGGATGGCCATCGGTTGCTCTTTATAAGACAGATCTGACTGTAGTTCCAGTTCGGAGTGATCTAGAATGTGACTCTCATCCTTGACATACCTCCTCAACTGTGATACATGGAATACATTGTGTACTCCTTCTAAAGATGGCGGTAATGCCAATCGGTAAGACACATCTCCCACACGATCCAAAATTTCGAATGGGCCGATGTATCTCGGACTAAGTTTTCCACGAGTACCGAACCGGATTACCCCTTGGTGGGTGATATCTTTAAAAATACATGCTCACCGGTTCTGAATTCCAATGGCCTTCTGTTTCTGTCTGCCCAACTCTTTTGTCGGCTCTGTGCTGCCCGGAGATGATCTCTGATGATTCGGACTTTGTCTGTTGTCTGGACTAGAATGTCTGGTCCCATAAGTCTTCTTTCGCCGACTTCGTCCCAACATATCGGTGACCTGCATTTCCTGCCATACAATGCCTCAAATGGGGCCATTTTGATACTAGCCTGATAGCTGTTATTATAAGAGAATTCTACAAATGAAGATAGTCTTCCCATGACCCTCTAAATTCTATCATGCAGGCTCGTAACATGTCTTCAAGGATCTGGATAGTCCGTTCAGATTGTCCGTCTGTCTGGGGGTGATATGAAGTACTGAATTTCAGACGAGTTCCTAAATTTTCTTGGAGACTTTCCCAGAAATGTGATCGGAATCTCGTGTCTCTATCTGACACGATACTAACTGGAACTCCATGTAGACGAACAATTTCTTTCATATATTTTTCTGCAAGAACTTCTGTTGACTGACCTACTCTGAAAGGTAGGAAGTGAGCTGCTTTTGTGAGGCGGTCAATGATTACCCATACTGCATTATTACCCTTAGGACTGCGAGGTAGTGCTGTGACAAAATCCATGGTGATATGTTCCCACTTCCACTCGGGTATTGGCAAGGGCTGAAGAAGTCCAGCTGTTCTCTGGTGTTCTATCTTTACCTGCTGGCAAACTAAGCACTTGGCCACATGTTGGGCTATCTCCCTTTTCATGGCATTCCACCAGAACTTCTGTTTCAAGTCTTGATACATTTTATTTCCTCCCGGGTGTATGGAATAGGCTAAACTATGTGCCTCTGCCAAAATTTTCTGTCGGACTTCTCCTTGGGGGACACAAATTCTGTTACCAAAATATAATGCGTCGTCTGAATGAATACGGAGGTTAGTTCTCAATCCAGCTTCTATTTGAGCTCTGAACTTCTGCAATCTGGGGTCTTCTTTCTGAGCTTCTTTAATTTCATCCATCAGGGTTGACTGGATCTGAAAGGTCATCAACTGTCTTGTGCTATCGACTCCTCGTACTATCATTAAGTCCAGTTTTATGAAGTCCTGAATTAATTCCTCCTGCTGAGTAAGTCGTACTAGCATCTTATTTTCTGGCTTCCTGCTCAATGCATCTGGTACGGTGTTGACTCTGCCCGGATGATACTGTAAGTCGATATCATAATCTGCCATTAATTCAAGCCACCGTCTCTGTCTCATGTTCAATTCTTTCTGCGTGAAGATATACTTAAGACTTTTGTGATCAGTGTAGATTAGCACCTTGTCTCCCAGAAGATAATGCCTCCAGATTTTCAATGCGAATATTACCGCCGCCAGCTCTAAGTCATGAGTTGGGTAATTCCTCTCATGTGGTTTCAGTTGCCTGGATGCATAAGCTATGACATGACCATGCTGCATTAATACACACCCTAGGCCTTTCCCGGATGCATCACTGTATATAACCATCCCTCCTCTTCCTGAAGGAGTCTTCAAAACTGGAGCTGTAATGAGTCTCTCCTTTAATTGCTCAAACGCTGCAGCACATTCCTCGGTCCATATATATTTTTCTCCTTTCCGGGTGAGCTTTGTTAACGGGGCTGCAATCTTAGAAAAATCCTGGACAAAGCGCCTATAATATCCGGCTAATCCAATAAAACTCTTAATTTCTGTTACTGTCCTTGGAATTGGCCAGTCCTTTACTGCCTGAATTTTACTAGGGTCTACTGAAATTCCTTCTTCTGAAATTATGTGTCCAAGGAAGGCCACACTATTTAACCAGAAATCACATTTGCTTTGCTTAGCATGAAGTTGTTCCTGTTGGAGAGTCTGTAACACTATTCTTAAGTGGTCTGCATGCTCTCTGTCGTTCTTCGAATAGATCAAGATGTCATCTATAAAAACAACCACAAACTGATCCAAATATGATGAGAACACTCTGTTCATCAAATCCATGAAAACTACAGGGGCATTGGTGACTCCGAAGGGCATAACTAGGAACTCATAATGGCCATAACGGGTCCTGAATGCTGTCTTGGGAATATCTTCTTTCCTTACTTTTAGCTGATGGTAGCCTGATTGTAAATCCAATTTAGAAAATACTCGAGCTCCATGAAGCTGATCAAACAGATCATCAATTCTTGGTAAAGGGTACTTATTCTTGATGGTAACTTTGTTCAATTCTCTATAGTCTATACATAACCGTTTACCACCGTCCTTTTTATTTGCCAAGAGTACTGGAGCTCCCCATGGTGAAGCACTTGGTCTAATTAATCCCTTATCCAAGTATTCTTGCAGCTGTTTCTTTAGAATCTCTAACTCAGTGGGTGCCATCCTATATGGAGCTTTGGATATCGGAACTGTACCTGGAAGGGTATCAATAGAGAACTCAATTACCCTATCAGGTGGAAGTCCTGAGATCTCCTTAAATACTTCTGGAAACTCATTCCAAACTGGCACTCTCTTCTTCTGGATCCACCAGCAGTCATCTGTGCTTTTCCTTTGACAGGTTTGCGTTCTCCTTCAAATTGGAACTCAGGCTGAAGCGGTATTCTGAAAATAATTTCTTGCTTCGGCAATCAATGACCGCATGGTATTTGCTGAGCCAAGTCATGCCTAAGATTATGTCGTACCCTCTAGTATCTAGTACGAGCATATCTATGGCCAAGGTCCTGTTACAGAGTTCTACAGGGCAATCAATACAAACCTTAGTAGATACGACTACTCCATTCCCTGTACTAATCTCCCATTGGTGGTCTAAAGTTCGAACAGGTATATAATGCAAGGCAACAAAACGATCAGATATGTAACAATGAGATGCACCCGAATCAAAGAGGGCAAGAACGGGCTTCGAGTGTACCCTGATCTTACCTGTTACCACTTCTCCAGAAGTTTCGGCCTCTTCCGCTGTCAGGTTGTAAGCTCATCCTCTTCCACGGCCTGCTGCAGCTCTAACTCCCCTCTGGACTGGGCGGATAACTTGCTGTGGGGGAAGGGGAAGGGCTCTCCTAACCATTGGTCCCTGGTTCCTCTGTCCATCTGGTCCTGGAAGTGCTGGTAGTGCTTGGTTGGCCATCCCCATTCTCTTGTGGGGGCAGACTTCTACTGAATGATCACGGGAACCACATGCCAGGCATAACCCATTTGCCCTACGGCAATTCTGTCGGGAGTGACCTGGTTTCTGGCAATAACTACAAAAGAAGAATGGTTGGGTTACTGGAAAGGGAGCTGGTCGGAATGGCCGTCTCATGGCTGGGACTCTCGCTGTTCTGAATGGACCTCCTCTCCCTGCTTGTGGAAATGACCTCTTCATGGCCTGGTTCCTCATCATATTAGATTTCCCTTTCTCCAGACCTCGCTCCACCTCCCGAGCTATGGTGAGGACTTGGGAATACGTTTTCAGCTGTTGGGGCATCAAGAGGATTTGAATGTCCATTCGCAAACCCTGTTGGAACCTACTCGCCCGCTTTCTTCATCAGCCACCATATATGGAGCGAAGCGGCTCAGTCTCAAGAACTCAGCGGCATACTCATCCACAGACCGTTCCACTGCTGAAGTCGGATGAACTGTTCTTCCATTTCTTCTGAGCGGGTGGCAGGAAAAAATCTACTATAGAAGCTTTGGGAGAACTGGTCCCACGAGACAGGTTTCTCCAATCTCGCTTCTTCAGCTAGCCACCAGGTCCTGGCTACATCCTTTAGCTGAATCTTGGCGACCTCCACTTGATTTTCTTTTGGGACCCGGGCTGCGTCCAACAGATCTGTGGTGTCAATCAGCCATTGCTCAGCATCTAGTGGTTTCTCTTCTCCCGTGAATATCGCCGGTTGTAACCGCCTGAAGTCTGATACATTCCCCGGCCTTTGTTCCTTGGGAGTTACTAACTCTTGCCGAAGGAGTTCCGTCTGCTGTTGCTGATTTTCCATCATAGTCTGGATAACCCTCAGAATCTCAACATTCTCCCCCGCGGGTCCATTCGATGCTTGTCCGGCATTGTTACGACTCGTCCTTCTATCCATACTTATGTTGGTAAAAAGGAGACTGGAAACTGGAAAGATGAAAGGATTTTAGGACACAAGGAAAGGAATCAAGAAGGACTAGATAACTTGTACATTGTAGTTGGCAATGGCAAATTACATTAATTTGCTGCTTGATTGTACTATAGGTGTGAGAGCCTGGCTCTGATACCAACCTGTAACGCCCCGATCCCACGGTACGGGGACGTCACTGCGACGTACATACGCAGGTCAGAAATACCCTTACGTATATACGCTAAGCATCAGTACAAGCAAGGATCAGAGTATGACAAAGCGTAGCGTCCATTCATTTGCCAACATAAGACGTACAAAGTACAAGGTTATCACAGATTGTGACATACATTTACATATCACATGCATCATATATCACAGCCAAACACAAAAGTACGATTTACAATAAGATTACAAGATGCTCACGAGCTGGAGGAAGGTCCCGCGAGCCAAAAAGGAAAGTCTGGGACGACAGCAACCAAGACTAATCAGCCTACTCGGAAAGGAAAGCTTGATCTGCCACAGAAGGCTCCACCTCGATCCAAGGTTCGGAACCTGAACATACAGATTCAAGGGAGTCAGGACCTCCCGAACAAGTAGAGCAGGTTACAGCCGAGTGGCAATAGAAACATGAGCATGAGAGTTGGTATAATATCATGAGAAATCAGCCAGCAAGTAAAAGAAGCACAACATATTATAAACGGAAGGGCAATGTATACGCTTAAACTACGGCTTCACGAGACTAGTACCTCGAGGGAATAATCCAAACAAGGAAACCCTCATCTATATACCTTTATCTCATGTCACCGTAATCCAAGTGCATACAACTCCCACAATTAGCGTCTTTTATCATTATTATTATTATAGCTCACCTTACCCTGATATCTAGCTATGTGGACTAGCGTCCCAGCACACATAGATCCTTTTCAAAATAAAAATCTTGGAATATACTGGGATCGGTGTCTACACCGGGTAGGCTGAATTTTCGATAAAATCTGAAAATTCCCAGAAAATGCCCAAAGGAAGAAAACATAATTCTAAGAAGGAATGTGAAAGCAGAATCCTGAAATTTGGTTCCAATAGCAAATTAAAATTCCTGGAATCAACCAGTGACACTGGCCGCACCGGTTTTGAAGATTTACAATTTAATTCCGAAAAATTCCAGAAAATCATGAAAAATCTAGAATATTAAAAAATAATATTTGAAACTAAAATTAGTCAAATCTGAATACCAAACAGATCAAATCATGCAGTACTGCTATATGAGTAAGTATTTAAATAGCAGAAAATAAAATAAAATAAAATAATAATAATAAAATGCACCAAAAATCAGGATACGTAACTGTGCATGTATACCGAGGATGGGGTGTTACACAGCTTTGTCATCTGATATAAACTAACAGAGTTGAAACCCAGACTTAAGTTCAATAGCCAAATGGAGCATCCATTGAGTACTCCAAAGCCCATTACTTCCCTTGCATCAAAAGATCACGATCGAGATGGACGAGACCACTGACAAGATCAAAGCCCTGGCAGTCCCCAACTGGAACCTGTCGCCTTTATTCCTGAAGCATACATCTCCATACTTTCACATGATGATGCCTCTAAATGGAATGAGTAACAACATCAAATGTGTGGCATACTTGTGGGAATAAGAAGCACTTGTGCTCGTATGGTCAGTTTATATTACTCATTAGTTTAATTTTTACATTTGAAAATTACATGTATAATGTGGCATAAAGAATTTGTAAATGATGATACGCTTATGGAATGAAAAGTTTTTGAGATTAAGGATATGAAAAGGTAAGGCATGTTCAGAATGTAGGCTATATAGCCAAACCCTAACATGCAACCATCTTTACGATCAAATTGTGACATTATATCTTTAAGCATCATCAATTTACAAAGCTAAGGTGTTAGTTTTATATATACTAGAATATTCATTATCATTCTTTACTGATAATGATATTGAGAACGAAAACTAAATTACACATGTGGTTCCGATAATATCGCAAATGTTAATGTTTTAATGTATTCGATAATACATTGTTGCATGCTTTGTATATTATTTTATTTTGCAATAATGTGAATGTTATCTCATGATCAAATGTTGTATGTCTTCCAAATTGAGGGGAAAGTTTCTCAGAAGATGGGCAGTAATGCTTGCATCAAAATATGAAACATATGAAAAGACTTTAAGCCATATATATGTGACCCTAGATCTTATAAAGTCCATTTTAATAAAGGGTCTATTTAGGAGAATAATCTTAGAATCATCGAGGGGGATGGGGTTAATCCCATAGTACAGATCACCGACAACGGGAACCCAACCTTCTTGATTGTTGAGCTGGTCCTATGAAAGAGATTCAATGTGGTAGAAACAAGCTGGATTAGTGATTCTCATGTGGAGCACTGATCTTGGAGATTACACTCCTACTTGTAATACTAAATGCATTTATGATTTGCCCTATTATAGCAACTACCCCATTCCTATGATGATAGTGCTCATATTGTGATCGGTTAGGTTGAGCTTATACTCTTAATAAGTCCAACGCATGTAATGTAGGATGTATCATTCTGGTCACAAATACCTTCTGGAGACTTACCTACGTGAGAGGAACCGTGAAGGCTGCGGTTGGGGACAGGGCTGACCCCTAGAAACTCTAATGAGTCGGTATGTGAGCATGGCTATAACACTCCACCCCGCAACCCAATACTGTAAACATTTTATGTGTGATTTTGTCAATTCTTGGTAAAGGGGCCTAGTCCATTATGTCTCTCAAGATACGACAAAATGTCACTAAGTGTAGGTTCAAAGCCGGAATCTACCTACACTGATTGCATAGGATAACATGCCCAGATATTCTTACTTTTTCTTATATTTTATTTAAAATTTCAATCTTTTGGGGGGATTGTTGGGAATTTTATTTAAAATTAAATAAATTTAAAAAAGATTGAAATTCTTAAATAAACTACTTGACTTGGTATCTAACCACTACTCCACTAATGGGGTTATTGTCATAGATAGTGGGTTAGTTATCATATTAGTGGGTTAGTTGTTAAGAGTTAGGGGCTAAGTTTCACTATATATATACCAACATCATGAAAGTAGAAGTAAGTGAATTAAAATAGAAAAAAAGATTCCTCTCTCTCTTTCCTCTTTCTCATATCAAATTTCACATTCCTCTTTTAATCTGAGCATCGCTTACAGTTCGAGGTCACCTCCCTTCGTGATCGTGCATGCAAAGGACACAGCAGAGAGGGTAGTATCGTTAAGGGGCACATCTGCCTCGATTGGCCGCACGAGGTCGGCGATATGTCATTTAGCGCAGTGATCACACGCCTTCTCCGAGACCGGTAACATTGATCATATATTTAATTTATTAAATTATTTGTCATTTTAGTTTTTGAATGGAAAAATCCCAACAAGTATATTATCTAATACTGAACAACGAAGCTCCATGATCAGCAACCGCCATGAAACAACATGTTACCTTCTTAGTAATATGAGAGACATTAAACTCGTAAAACAAGCTGGACCACGAAAGTTATGAACTTCTTTGTGTGTATTCATGAGCACAAGCACGATCTGCTTATTCCAATCCAACTTCCGTACAACAGATTGGTATCAGAGTTATCAATCCCGATCGTTTGATTGTTCGAGATCATCATGAAAGTTTCGAACGCGAAGTTCAAAGTGGATTAGGATTCACATTTTGACTGGATGCGAGACACATACTCTAACAAACTCCATCTTGGCTCGTATCCTGTCGTGCCCAAATAATCTTTTTCACAGCATACAAGGTGGATTGTATACCAAGTCACTTTCGCTGAGCCCAAACAATCTCTTTCACATCATGCATGCAAGGCAAATTATGCACCAACATCAAATCACTTTCACTCTCTCAATGGGTCAGCAAGGCATACTAATCTATTTCTCTTTCGCTCAGCAAGGCGAATTATTTTTCTTAGCTAGTTACTTATTCGCTTTCTTTATGGACTAGCAAGGACTCTAGCCTATCTTCTAGTGGAGATAAACCAGATGCGTCATTATTAATCAGGTCGAACTGAAGGCCTAACGAATCATGGGCTCTAATACCACTTGTTATAAATTTGGTTAAGATCCAACTTGAGAAGTGTGCACTGAGACAGATTGGTTAAGAAGATTATACCCAATTTGACCTAAAAAGAAAAACCGCTAATGTAGTCTTGGTCCAATCCTATTTAAATTTTTATCCAATTACCTCCATGTGGGACTAATCTCATACTTTTTCCTTTTTACCAAACTCACGAACTCATATTCTAGCTGGACTAGAATCGGCTAGATTTGACACCTGAATTCTAATAATAACATTGTCCTTAACTAAGACATCCATTTGTTAGCGAAAGAAAAAACTTAGACATTGGTATAACTAATATAACATATGCATAAGTGCCAACTGTAGTATAATGGTCAAACCTCTTTGCAGCGGGTAAGAGGTTTGGGGTTCAAACCCACTTGCATCAGGCTATAACTTATATTTCAAAAAAAAAAAAATCATATAACATACTTGCATCTAATTACCAATAAATAATATCCAATGCATTTTCCTCCAACCTTGCTCTCTTTCTTCTACATATCACAACACACTCTGACCCCTTTGGTAACAAGAGTAAGCAAGAGTTAGCTCTTGCTTAAATAAGAGTTAGAATGTAATCATGATGAGGCTTGTCACGGACAAAATTTAGATTTTTTGAAAAAATTTATGCACTTTGCTTTCTTCTTCTTTGGAGCAAGTACTTGAATCCTACACTAATTTTGATTATATAGGAATTAACTCTCAACTCTTTCAACCTCTTCCCAGCCCCTATATCTAAAATTTCTTACTCCTACTTTCCTTACTCTTGCGACCAAACAAGGCCTCCAAGTTGCAATTGCCCTACTATCAAGATAGTTCCACCAACGGGAAACTCCTTGCAACAAAAAGCCTAGGAAGATACGACTAACAAATCC
Organism: Agave tequilana; assembly: GCA_038442645.1. NCBI lineage: Eukaryota > Viridiplantae > Streptophyta > Magnoliopsida > Asparagales > Asparagaceae > Agave > Agave tequilana. The sequence continues at coordinate 73,527 of JAVJIF010016939.1, read as the reverse complement.
AACAAACCTAGTTTTGAAACCATGATAAAACTCCATCAAAATTAACTATAGACATCCACAAGTGCAGAGATATCAAATAACGACTAAAGAGTTGAGGGAATTTTGTGTTAAAAATTGGGTATAGTAGATGTGTTGGGATTTGGGTCGAACAAATAGTCCCACATCGGCTAGACGTGGGGATGGTCTTGGGAATATAAGGATTTGGGCAAAGGCTAGTCTTTTGAGATGGAGCCCCGAATCCTTCAATTGGTATCAGAGCTGTAACGGTCCCAGAAAAATAAATCCTCAATTCAACTGTAACGGTCCCAGAAAATAAATCCTCAATTTACATAACATCCATTTATACCGACCGATTATGAAAATCATTTCCACTTTCTTAAAAATTTTAGCAGCACCTCCTTTGTAATTACTGGTCGGATATGATATCCGATACAAGTATGATAATTTCGGCTAACATCGGCCTACTTATTTTCAATCCAACCATATAACTGAATTCAAAATCATCCACACAATCATGAAAGTATTTCGGCTTGACATCGCCTACTTAAGGAGAAACATAACAACATACACTCTAGAGTTTCTCTCTCGGCATCATAGAGTTTCAGAAATAATAACTTTCAACTTCTCATGGGCATCAAATTGATAATACACCTCTTGTTACCACAACCCAGTAAAGATATCTCACATATCAACTAGAATTGAAACCACTACAAAGGTTCTATATATATATATATATATATGGGTATGTACAAGATTAATAATCTAACCCAAGACCCACATGTATCATCCAATAACACAAATGTTCCAAAATACAAGGGATGGATCGATTCAGAACGAACCCTGCGCAGCATAGCCCTGACCCCTGCCTTCGAGCAACCTGCAATATACCAGTCTGTGGGGGGTGAGCTCGACAGCTCAGTGAGTAAGGTAGGAAATAAATCAAGAAATGATAATATCTCAATGAGAGCATAAATATTCACGCAATAAGAGAAATCTGAAACAGTAAGAAGATAAGGAATCAGTGGCATCCCATAGTTTTAAAATAAGACCCCAATCTCTTTAATTTCTGAGGACGATCAGACTCTTATGATCGTACTCCCCAATTTCTTTCTTGAATTTTCATCTCTATGAGATAAGGTTTATGAGTTACATAAACAAACTCTCTCGTCTTATGTGTACATAGTGTGTATTACTCACGTGCCTTGTATTCCACGCTATAATACACTAACCACCAGAGTTATGCCATAAACCTAGTTTATGCATTCAAATAATACTTACATCACAAGCCATAATTATAGAACATACAATCATATCATATTTCTCATAATGCAATAACGCATCACACTTCAAGTAATGCACGGATTCACATGTACACTTTCACCCAATATATGGTATTCATTTCAATCAGCTAAACTTGTATTCTGATGTTTTCATCGTCATATACGATAACACATCCAACATACCCCTAGTGTCACACACACACATTTGTATCACACATAACCATTCATTCTCAATCATTTGTAAGGATGCAATTATATGTATGTCATAGCACCGTCTTCGCACTCCGCCCGTGCCATACGGGTCCCTTCCTCCAACATGATATATAGCACCGTCTTCGCACTCCGCCCGTGCCATACGGGTCCCTTCCTCCCAACATGATATATAGCACCGTCTTCGCACTCCGCCCGTGCCATACGGGTCCCTTCCTCCCGACATATGTATATATAGCACCGTCTCGCACTCCGCCCGTGAAATACGGGTCCCTTCCTCCGTAACACAATGTGTACATACATAACAGCACCATATCAGTGCATTCAATTCATAAGATTCATAGATCATGCACACCATTTCTTATATAAAAATAATCATACTCTCAATTAATGTTTATCTGTTAGACTGTATTCTTATAGGAATATTCACGCAAATTGCTTAATCCGAACATGTCACCCATGTATATTATGTACATAAATCAAGTGATATACACCCATCATATTCATATCATTCATAATGATTTCTATTCAGTAAGACACATGCCAACGCCCTTGTACACCATATTCCCAAAATTCTATATTAAATGCAACACTTATTACACAAGATTGTGTTCAGTTCTAAGCATATCTGACTATCCCTTTCATGGTGAACATGAATTAATTATTGGCTCAGTGTCTAATACTCGCAAGACTACCCACATTTAGTGTAAGTACTAATTTACCGCAATAAACCCTCTTCGACCATAAGATGGTGAAGCTATCCCTTTATTCTTATAACATAGTATATGTGTGTAGATATATAATATGGGTGCTTTCTATGTGATGCTCAAAATGTATTTGAATAGAGGAACGACCATGTTCACATGGTTTACACATGCATAACGACCAGATAGTACATATGTATATATGCCACATACCCATATTCTCACTTTCAAATCTTCATATACGAGATTTCAAAACATTCATTATTACGCCCAATAAAGTTGATCATCGTCTCAGATAATCGGTTTATCCCCTTTAACTAGAATAATGTGAACGCCACAATCACTCTTTAACCCCTGACGTAAATCAAGACATTATACTCAAAAGAGAAAGGAATTCAATAAGAATTGAGAAGATATAACACATACGATTAAAAGTGTTTATTTCAAGTATCTCATAAGTTTGGTTACCTTATGGGGCACATGCTAACTGTATGCAAAAGTATTACTTGCACCAACATCCAGGCTAAATGGATGGTAAGTTGAGACTCACTAGATTCCTGCCAGTACTGAACTTGATACTGTCAAACCTATCACTCTGACTTCTCAATCTTTAATATTACAATAAGAAAATCTTTCCTTTCAATTAGTATTCATGTTCACTCATCTATTAGTCTATTGTCCATACAATTTAGTGCTGGCCGTTAACTTGACCATTTATCAGCGAATTACAACTGATCGGTCTATCATCCTTACCATTAACTTTCGGCGCTTCAGAAATTTCTACTGACTATGTGCCAATAAATACTCTATTCACAGTCCAGTTACTAGGCCACCTAAGCAATTACGTGTTAAGATGAAATATATCTTTTGAAGTCCATAACACAATAATTCCTTAGTTCTGGTAAAATTAAAGTAATCTGAGTCTGAGGATAATCACCAGCACACTGAGTGTACATGCAACCTCGTTATGAGAAATTATTTTAAAGGGTCATCATTTAAATAAATAAGTATGACATACCTGTGTTCATAACATGCGTTACTGAAGAAAAGTGTTTAGTTCTAACTCAGCACAACATGCCTACATATAAACTTCAATAGATGTCCCCTAGATCCATCTAATTATGTTTCATCGGAATTGACCCCCAGGACAATCGAAGATGATTTTATTGTAACTTCTACTTTTGATATTAGAATGAGACACAGGGACTTCCCTTAAAACTTAGATTTACTGATCTTTCTAGTAATATATTATACGACCCACTTAATTCGCACGAATAGCTGAAATAAACAGAAAATCATTTAGACATCTAAAATTCTGCAACTTTGCACTTTTGACTAGTTGTCATGTTTCAGTGACAATTCCAGCACAGACATTAGATTAGGACACCGTAAGCGCGGTTGGAAAGTAGACTCGATTAGCTTTCCAATGGTATATCACATGACCTATTCCCTATTAAATATCCTTACGAAAGAAACCCCAAGTTTCAGGTTTCAGATCTGGACAGACTTTAACAGATTTGTATTGTTATTACAAAAGCGCTTTGAACTACACAAATTCTCAACTCTTCCTTTTATTTCCTCATCTAAATTAGATCATGAGTAAGTCATGAATTTAAGTATTTAGACTTTTGATCACGAGAAATTTTTATAAGAGCATTCATAGTTCGATCACCACATGATTTATCACAAACCCTTCTTTAAGTCACCTCCAACTTCATAGTTTAACTTATATCGTAAAAATTTTCTTTTTATCTCACTAACATGACCAAGATCAAATTTTGATTTACTTGCATAGTTATTATGTAAGAATGGCATGAGGCTCAACCCTCACAAATGCAAGAAGCTTCAAGATTCACCGTCTATACTAATAGTTAGGAGAGATCTATAACTTGATGTCCCCCAATTGGAACGATCCACGGATTTATGATACTAATTCCACGCTTAGGATTAATCTTGTCTTCTAATAATACATTAATCGTTACTTGGACTTTTGATATGATGTCACCCAAATTTTGGCTTAACCTCATTTACTTAATGATAACCAATACTAACCTCCGATCGATTTCCCAGATAGAATCATATACAAATTACAAGAGAGTATACTTCTTGATAAAATTTAAACTAACTCAAAAATCATAACCCTTCTTTGAACATTATGCTTTCATATAGGATTAATAGTTTGTCGCCAAAAGGCTAGGTTGCATGTTATTACAAGGGAGTCACATAATCACAAGAGAAGTTCTACTATAAGAATTGCAACACCTAGCAAGTTCATCATGCATTAGACCAAATGATTCTATGAAGCATTTTTTTTTATTCCAATTGAAGGAAGAACAAAATTTCACAAACATTAGTCTCACAAACTCTCAATGAAAGCTTTATCACCATCAACTTAAATTGTGAGGTTGAGAATTCTAGGTTTAAGACTTACACCAAATCTGAAAATTTATAAGCCCCATCTCTATATGACATATCTCATCATGCAACCTCCTCACCCATCAATTTATATAATGGGATTAACTCAATATGTCTCAAGATCAAATTTTTATTACTACATACTTTAAAAAGCTATGAAATTTCAAGGGATAATAGCATGAATAGCTCAAGGAAGAATTTTCATTCAACCAATAGATCAAACTTAGGGATTTCCAAAAGATGAAATTTGAGAAAAAGAAAGAGGAAAAAAACCCACTCACCATCATCCAATCGACCGGCCCCGTCGCCCTCCGCGGCCTGGCCGGCCGCCGCCCAGCCGCGGCCTGGCCGGCCGCCGCTGCTGGCCTGGCCCGCGCGCGCGAGCCTCTAGATCCAAGGGGAGAGGGGGAAGGAGCAAGGGTAGGGAGGAAAATTTAGTGAGAGAAATTTGGAAGCATGAAATGGAGATGGGGTTTCATTTAGGTTCTAGGGTTTCTTCTCCATGAAGAAACCTCTCTAGGATGAGGATGAAGGAATAAAAATTGTCTTGACTCTTTTAAGGTCCCTACTCCAAAATATTACAAGTTTGTCACCCCCTTTCATCCAAGTGTAACTCCCCCAAATCAAGAAGATCTAGGCCCTTGATCTCCCATCTCATGCATACCTACTCCCTCCACAAAAAAAATATAATATAATAAATTGTCATGAATGTATTTTCTTTGAAATACATGTATTTCAAGTATAATACTAGTATTTCATCTCATTGAAATACAAGTCACATCTATATCATGATATAGGTATATTCATATATACCACTAGACATTCCCAACATTAAGTTAGAATTCATTACACATTCAATTAACATAATAATTCGAGATTATATTTTTAAATCAGCGTTTAAAATTTCGGGGTGTTACAAGAGCCATGCCCCGAACTACGTAATCGTGTGTGTGGGTGATGTTCGACGATCTAGATCCCCCCAATGGCGTAAAGGCGCAATGGGCCTGCCCACCCCACTGGCGCAAAAGGCGCAATAGGCCCCTGTGAAGCTAATATTTGGCTCTCGAGAAATTTGGCAGTGGTCCTCGTAGAGGAGTGACCGACTGCAGTTGGTACTCACATAAGGCGTGCTCTCCTCCCACGCAGTGAAGAGTTGGTTGGATCTCGATGGAGCATTTGATGAGCTTTGAGCTTGCAGGGAGACTCTTTGTTCGAGGGGGGATTGTTGGAATTTGGGTCGAACAAATAGTCCCACATCGGCTAGACGTGGGGATGGTCTTGGGAATATAAGGATTTGGGCAACTCCACCTAAAAGGCTAGTCTTTTGGGATGGAGCCCCGAGTCCTTCAACATGGGGATAATTGGTAAGGAATGAAAATAATAACATTTAAATCGAGGAATTCAAATTTCTTCTTTCTTTAAGACAGTATTTGCTTCTATATTATAGAGAGCCAGCAAACTTGTCTCCAAGATAATTCAAGTCAGCTTCTATATTATAAAGAGCCAGCAAATTTGTCTCCCAAGATAATTCAAGTCAAAGATTATTCTGTGTGTTGAAGAACGTTGCAACACAAAGGAGAGGAAAAGAATCTAGAAAATTTATTGTAATATTTTAGAAAGAAGGGCAGAGATTATTTATAGATTTCAAACAACTTCTAACCATAACCTTTCAGTTTCTGACAGTTGCCGTTTGATCAGTTATGACTGTTGGAATTTTCAAAAATCATATCTTTTCAAATTTGAATTTATTTAAAGTTAAATTTATTAAAACTTAAAATAATATAAGCCAACAAAAAATGTAACACTTCTTGCAATAATGTAAAGTGCCAATTGCATCTAATTATGCATCAAAATGGACTCCACACTCCAATGCGCCCACTAAGCCTACGTCATCACGGAAAATAAAGTTTTATCGGTATTCCTCTGTATATAACTTCCTTTTATTATTTCTTTTCATGACGGACTAAATTTTCTATATAAAAAATTGTATCACATGGGCTAAATTTCATCTAAGCCCAAAAATTTAGACAATTCCAACATTTTGATGAAGGTGAAGACCACTACAAACATCTCCAATGCTTGATGGAGATCAAATATCGTTCCGCCGTCTGTTCATCTTCATCAACACGACACAGAGAAAGAGCACATGAGAGAGAGAAAGCAACGCCGCTCTAGTCTCCTCCTCCTCCTTCTTCCCCCTCTCCTCCTCCTCCCCTACAGCCTCCCCTCTTCTTTTCCCAGCCACCCCTCTTCCTCCAGTCATCTCCTCTTCCTCTCTCGTAGCCATTGCTCGGTTTTTCACTGTTGTATTCTAATAATAGTTTTCCGAAGTTCAACTTTTGACGCAACACTCTCTATTTTATAATGGATCCACGCATGGATCTCGTAGAATTCGACCCGAATCCGACCCGTGCCACTCTTCGTTAGGACTTGGGAGTTGGGACTCAGTAGCACGATCGACATCGTCGTCGTCTTCAGTCTCATCGGGATCCTCTCTCTCTTGCTTCTCACTGCTCTCAGCTGGTCTCAGCTTCGATGGCGTCACTGGAGGACGACTTCGCTGCGTATCTCTCTTCGAGGGCATGGTTCTCTTCTCCCCCCCGACCTCTCCCTCCTCTCCCAAATCCCGACGACTCCTCATCTCAGCCATCACCAACACCACCTCCACCACTAACACCTCCTCCTCTTCCTCCATCTTCTCCGCCTCCTCCGCCGGTGCCTCCATCTCCGCCTTCTTCTCCTCCTCCCACTTCCCAATCCCAATCCCAACCTCTCGACGAAGACTTGTTCTCCGATCTCACTCTCCAATCACAACCCCAACCCGACCCCCTGCTATTAGACGCAATTTCAACAAATTCCCATCAGCCCCCAAACCGCCAGATCTCCCGCAAGAAGAAGCGCGCCGTCCGCATCGGCTACGCACGTGACTCCCCCCCCTCGACAATTCCTCTTCACTCGAACCCGAACCCACTCCGATCCCTGATCCCAAATTCCCTCGGAATCTGCTGATGATTCCAAAGTTGAGATCTTGCCTCAAGTAGTCGAAGAACGAGCTACTGAAACCACCGCAATTGGATCATCGCTGTCGCCGCCGAGTAATGAAGAAGAAAAAGAACAACCGCAACAGCAGCAGCCACCTCAGGTGGAAGAAGCTGAGGCTGAGGCTGCCGATGATTTGATTGAGGACAAGTTGGAGCTCGAGAGAGCTCGAATCTCCTCGAAACTCAGCAAGATCCGAGAGACAGCAGTGCTACTGTCTGCACAGAGGAAGGAACTAGGGAGGAGAAGGAGGAAGGTGATGGAGAGTGTGAATTCAGCGTCGGAGAAGTATAAAGAGATGGAGAGGGAGTTGGAGGAGGCGTGCGAGGCGGAGGACTTTGAGAGGGCGGAGAACGTGAGTGAGAGTCTTGCAGAGAAAGAGAAGGAGAAGGATGGGTTGCTGAGCGAGCTGAGAGATGCTGAGTTGGAGTGTGATGCTGTGGATTCGAAGATGCAGGAGGTTCTTGAGTTGCAGATTGCGGCCGAAGAGGAAGGTGCAGCACTGCTGGAACAGTTTGCCAAGGTATGGGATTGGAACCATCTTAGCTTAAGCAAATGATGTGTTTTTAGATTTTGAAAGTTGAGAATTTTGGGGGGTTTGCAGTTGATTATGTTTGCTATTTTCTTTTGTGTGAATGCATATGCTCTGCTTAATTTGTTATAATTTGTCAACAATGTGAAATAGTTAATTGCAACCTGAAGCAGCCGACGTTTATCATCAACTTGAAATTAAAGGCCCCAAAAAGTTTCCACTATTATAATGCAAACTCTTTTGGGGTCACAATTTGCAATTGAATTGTGTTTCACTTACGACTCATGACTCAACTATTAAAAGGGTATTGAAGTTCTATCAAATATAAATTATCATTATTAAAATTATTTAAATTTTTATTGCACTGCAGTGGGACATTATTTGTTTAAGATGCTATGATTTGACTAATTCACGTTTATAACATTTGGGAACTTTTTGCGCATGCCAAAATTCTAGTAGAGTCATGGTTTAAAATCTCGGCATAAGTTCGGCCAATGATTTTTAGTATTAATCATAGAAGTCAATATCTTCAATATCGGCAATATTGGCCCCTGTATCGGTTGATATTTTAGATTTATTATTTACCTCAATGGCCGACCACAATATTGCCGATATATGTTAGAATTATTTAAAATTTGTCACTCTAAGTCATCCTTGTCATAGTTAATTTCATCTTTCATCACAATGGTTTATACAGATTCTTGGATTGCTCCTTCACCCCTTCCTCTCATTCCTCCAAAGTTTGAAATCCTCGTTGAATATTATTCTGGTTCCTGGGCATTGTATGGAACTATCTAGAGTTCTAATTGATTCATGCCACTTAGACTTTTAATTGAATTAGCATGTTGCATGGATCTTAAAGGAGTTTAAAACTCCTATCTCCATCAGTGTTGTAGATGGGATCCTTGGATTAACTCCGTGGCTAATGGTTGCTGGCAAGACCCATGGACATGGATCTTTCATCTTCAATTTGCCAAGTACAGAATTATAATGTATAATGGGTCATTGGAGGACACAATTAAATTTCTCAACCTAATATTTAATTTTGTATATCAAAGGTCATCATTGTTATTGTTAATGTTGGCTTGATCTCACTCGGTTGGAGAAGTCACATCAGAAATTTCACTACGAAAACTAGTCAGAGGAAATCATCATGCATAGAATAATTTTCTGAAACTTAGTGCACAAAGAATAGTGTCTGAAACATAGTTTTTCTTGACTTTTCAATCCAGGAAAAAAGGTTCACTGTTTCTAGAGGGAATGTGCTTCCTTCTTAGAGCTTTGACCATTGTCGTGGTGTATACTCAAATGAGACTCTTCCAAACAAATAGAGTATTGTTTCTGCATCTTTTGTTCCCTTTTTCTTTCCATGTGCATCATAAGCGCAGTGAGCTCTAAATGTACATACAAATATCTATCAGAATGACCAACTCTAGGGAGTATTGCCCCAAGGAAGTTCATTAGAAATCCTCCAGGAGTGCCGAGCATTCTCTATTATTATTATTTTTTGGAATCCTACCCAATCCTCTTTGTTCCTTATGGCTTGTTGTTTCCACTAAGACTGACACACCTTAAATTTTGTTATTTAGTGGTACAACTACCAACAGTTAACCCTATGTGTTCCTTCTAGACTTAATCCATTTATAACTTATACAACTAAATGCCAAAAACTTTAAATATAAAAAATAAAATTTGAAGCCTCAAAATCTCAGTGAAATAAAAGGCTTCCTAAACAAATAGGGTTGGCTCCCAAAAATATAGTGGCTCCCAAAAATTGACTGACTATTGCTGCTTTCCTAGTTTTTCATCATGATCCTTTCGTATAACTTTATTGAATTAGCATGATATGGGATGGAACTTTGCTGGAACATGAATGTAACAAAAAAAAATAAAAATAAAAGAAAGAAAAAGATATGGAGAAGAACACTTAATGGGTTAGCTTGTTCTAATTCCCATGATTCCGACAAAAACCTGCAAGAAAGTTTTTTAACCAATAAATCCAGTCAACTATAGGTTTTCCTACCTTCATCAAGAGGCAGGCTCGTTAGTTTACATTGCCGCTGATTACAAATTGGTATTGATTGGATCTTGTACTTTTTCCTCGTCATGAAACTCCTTGGGCTCTCTCCAACCAACTTCTTTCCTTATTTGAACTGGAATCATGTACACTCTTGCAATGACTCTTCTTACTATTGCATGAAGATAACGTTTGGAGATGAATTCAGAGATACTAGTGCTACATCTTGCCTCCTCGTAGTCGAAAAGGCTTAATTTAGTGGGCTTAAAAAGAGAAACAAATATCCAGCAGCTGATGTGATTTAGGAATATGCATGATGTGGTATTTAGCATGGGAAAAAATAGAGGAAGACAACCATTCACATAAGCTTGCACCAAGGATCAGCATGAGTCCTGATCTATTAATGTTGGTTATGTATTAACTTACTAGCAAAACGAGGATGAAGTCTCACGATGCATGTTGTTTCCCGATGAATTGAATTAGCTGATGAAATGACAAAAGAATAATTTTTAAGTAGATAGGTGGAGAGAGATTTTAGAATTTAATAGGAATCAATGACTAAAAAATAGAATGCATGGTATGCAGTTTAGCAAACCTATGAGATGAAAATTAAGGGCACGATGCACATTAATGGCCAATAAACACCAAATACCAGGGACTGATCATTTTCGCTCTTATGATAATCATCCATCATCATGACTATTGAAGATGAATTGTTTATGAAATCAAACTAGATGGTTAAAGGGGGGAAGTTTGTATCATAAGGAATACCGAGGAAACTAGAAGAAAATAAACATCTATACAACTAGCTATGGTTTATAGGTTAGATGTTGGGAAATTAAGATCATGTCCATAAAAGGTGTGTAGCTAAGATGAGAATGATGAGATGGATTGGCTATGATTTAAAGCAGTGTTTCAAATATGGGCGGATATTGTTATATATGGGCCGATATTGATATATATGGGCCATATCAATTGGAGTTGGTGGTCTTTGAGCTAAAACAACTCATAAAATGTCCGATGTAGCAATACACGCTAACTTTTAACAATATTTTTGTAGTTTTGCGTTGTATCATCGATACATACCGGCATAATCATCCACACAATATCTATACTGTTAGAAATAATCAAATATAAAACATATCTAATTTATTTATAGATGAACTTGTCAAATAATAATTCAAAAGACAAGAAAGTTTAGGGATGCCAGCCGGTGGTTCGAGGCGTGCAAGCACTACACTAAGAGCAAAAGATCGCCTCCTTTTGTGCAGGATTAGTTATAACGATGCTTCAAGATACAACGAACCCCGAGTTTCGGTATTCCTCCAAACTGAGCATGATCATAAGGAGGAGAGGAGACCTTGATACTTTCCTTTAGTTGCCCAATGGAATAGAAGAGGAAAAAAATGGAAGTTTTGAGGAAATATTGAGAAGAGAGGGAGAGGCTTGAGAGTATGATATGAGAATGCTTTTTCTTTTGTGTTATCTCAACAGGCCTAGGGCCAAGCGCGCGCGCGCGCACACACACACATATAGACCACCAACTTAACCTCTCTTCAAAACATAACGATCATGAAAATAAATCTCGTTATTGCCATAACAGTAAAATTCATTATTGCCTCATAAAACCCCAAATATTATAACCCAACTAATTTGGCCCAATTCATTACATTTATTTAATATAATAGCTATATATATAATTTATTATATGAGTTAATGATAGGATTTAAGTTGATGATTTTAATAATTATTATTATAAATTATAACAATCCTCCACAAAATCATCGACTTAAAATAAATAAATAAATGATTGAAACAATGAATGAATAACTAATAAACAAAGGATAATATAAAAGGAAATGTTGGGCAACTTATACCATGCAGTGGGCATAGGCATCTTACGGACTTGAACCTTGCTCAATGAAGCTGCTTCTATCTGACACATAGTGGACTGGGCCTTGAACTATGTCCCTTAAGCCAGACCTTAACAGAGACACACATAGGATGAAACTGATCTTAGGTCATAAGCGGGTTGGCGCTTCACACATAGGATGAAACTGATCTTAGGTCATAAGCGGTTTGGCGCTTTTAATGGCCATGCACCGTACCTTGTTTCATGAGAGAATAGGGATTAGCCTGAGTCTTATAATCGCGGCCTCACGACAACTCTCACATAAGTGAGTTCTCCAAAGGTACATGTAACCAAGTACCTCACAGAAATCCTGCCTTAAACTTATTAGGAGAATAATGCTCAACCTAAGCAGTCACATATATGAACATTGTTATCGCATGGATGGAGAGAAGCATGTATCACAATACTGCTCCTAATGGAGTATACCTCCAAATTCAGTGCTCCGCCTGCCCACCTATCCAGCTTGTTTCTACCCATTGAACCTTCTTTATGGGATCTCCAATCACAAAGGTTGGGTCGTCACTGCTCGTGACCCTCTTAAGGCTTTATCCCCATCATGGTTCAAAGACTCAGCCGAGTCGGAGATGAGTCGGCCGCGTCGTATTCGTCTCAGCCCGCTCCGAGACGAGTCCGATTGACGAGTCGGTCGACTCAACTCAGAGGAGACCGACTCGGCCGAGAATCGGAGTTGACTCGGTTGACTCGGCCGAATCGGTCGTGACTCGGCTGAGTCGACCGAGTCGACTTCGATTCTCGGCCAAGTCGGCTCGAAACGTATATTCACCCCTTGACGAACGGGTATAAAGAAAAAAGAAAAAAAAAAAAGAAACTTACCCCTCTCGCTCAGATTTGGAGATCGCCGCTGCTGCCCGATCGTCGCCGCTCAGATCTGGACTCCGCCACCACCCGATCGTCGCCGATCGCTCCTCCCCAGCCCCAGGTGATGTTCCTCTCCCTCTCTCTTTTTCCCGCTTCCTCCCTCTGTTTCTCTCTCCCCTCCCTGTCTCTCCCCCGTCTCTCTCTGTGTCTCTTTCACTCCCTCTCCATCTGTTTCTCTCTCCCCCTCATCTTTAACCCGCTCTCTTTCTCCCCCTTTCCATCTCCCATCTTTCTCTGTCTCTTTTCCTTCCCCTCCCTCTCTCTCCCTGTTTCCGATCTCTCCCTCCGAGGTATAAGAGAAGCAGATGATGATGGTGGTGGTGAACATGTAAGGTAGTGATGATGGTGAAGATGGTGATGATAATGATAGCGGCGGTGGTGATGATGACAATAATAAGGGCGACAATAGTGCTGATGGAGGAACTTATAGTCTTGAAGGTCATATGCAAATATTGAGTTTGAATCAGACCAACATTATGGTGTGACATATGTCATGACTACAGATCACAACTTGAGAAATCTACGAGCACTAGTATCGGTTTATCTACTTACCGCAGAGATGAATATGATGATGATTTTGTGCCTCATCGCAATTCAATGTGGAAATAAATACATTAGCATGTATTTATGAATGTAGTTTGTGCAATTTACTATATTATGCATGTATTTTGATATGCTTCTACCGACGGCGCGTGTATTTATGCTTTTGCTTTATGTTTAGTGTGCTAGGTGATATGTTTTGGACATATGATGCATGAATGTAGATGTCTACATTTTTTTAAGATTTGTCGTGATTTTTTTCAAAATTTTTGAGCTTTCTATGTAGCGTTTTGTGCGTATCGCCCGAGATCGACCGAGTCGCTGAGACTGATCCGTCTTAGTGCCCGCCGAGTCGGCGGCCGAGACCGCGACTGTGAACCATGATCCCCATCCCCCCCGATGAATCTAACTCCTACATAGACTTTTTGTCAAATGACTAGCACACTTTTTCTCAGACTTCATAAATTCTACAGATATCACATTGGCGAGTTTGAATGCTTTTAACAGTTTTTTGTCTAATCTGCGTATGCATATTCCTCTTTTTATTTGAATTTTTTTAATTTATTAATTCAATAGCACCTTTGGAATCACAATGAATAGAAGTGCAGAAACATGTTTGCATACAATGGGAATTTCAGAATTAAATTCTTTAGCCATTATGCTTCATTGCAAGCAGTGTCAAGAGTAGTTAATTCAACTTCCATTGTACTTCTAGCAATCACTGTTTGTTTACAAGATGCGCACGTAATAGCAGCTCCTCCTAACAGAAATATATATCCAGATGTAGATTCGATGTTTTGGGAATCTATCACCCAATTAGCATCACTATACCCTTCTATCACACTAGGGTATATAGAGTAAAACAAGCAATAATCTATAGTTCCTTTTAAATATCTGAAATTCTGAATATCCTTTCTAAAGCTGTTCAATGATCTTTATTATGATTACTAGTATATCGGTTGAGTCTAGTTACAACATAAGCTATATCAGGTTTAGTTCAGTTAGAAATGTATAACAATGAACCAAGGAGTTGGGAGTACTTATGTTGGCAAACAGGCTCTCCTAAAATTTCTTTAAATGCATTCTGGGATTAAAAGGGGTTGACACAGGAGTACTATACACAAAATCATATTTTTCCAACAATTTTTCAATTGATTGTGATAGAGATAAGGTAATCCCATTAGAGTTACATCTACTTGACCTAAATCTTTCGCATCAAAGTTCTTTGATAAAATATTTTAGTGTCAGTAACTACATCTAGTGAAGCACTAAATATTAATATATCTACTACATATAAACAAAGAAAAACATGATCATTTTTACAGATTTATATGATCATTTTTTACAGATTTATAGTAAACACAGTTATCTACGTTATAAATTCTAAAAACCATATGCAAGTATAACTTTATCAAATTTCTCTTGCCACTGTTTTGGAGCTTGTTTTAATCATATAAGATATAATCAATTTGCAAACTTTTTTTTCTTGTCCTTTTGCAACAAATCCCTGTGGTTATTCCATGTAAATTTCTTCTTCTAAATCTCCATTTAGAAATACTCTTTTTACATTCATTTGGTGAATTACTAATTTATGTACAGCTGCTAAGGCTAACAAGAGTCTAATAGTGGTAATTCTAGCTAGTGGAGAATAGGTATCAAAATAATCAATCCCTTTCTTGTGTGTAAAACATTTAGCTACTAATCTAGCTTTGTATTTCTCTATACTCCCATCAGGTCTTAGTTTCTTTTTAAAATCCAAGTTTTGTTTTCTATTATGGATTGAAATTCATATGTATAGCTTCCTTCCAAAATGGTGCATCCCTTTTACTTCTTCTGAGTTCAAGTTCAGGTGCTAAAACTGTTGAAATTCTAGAGCTAGAAGGTTGCTCACTCAGATTGTTAGGAATTTATTTTTGAAGGGAAATATATCCTCAAAATAAGTGGCATCTCTAGCTTCTATGGTAGTATTGTTGGAAATATCATTAACTTGAGAACTTGTTACCAAAAATCTATTTACATTACAATCTGTAGCATGTCCTACTAGTATGGCATCTGTAGTTTTAGGACCTATCTTTTTTCTTTTAAGGCTTGGAATTCCAACTTTAGGTAAGCACCCCCACACTTTAGGTAATCTAGTCTAGGACTTTTTTTTTCCAAAGTTCATAGGGTGTCTTCTCATTATCTTTGGGAGGAATTCTATTTAATATGTAGCAAGCCGACAGAAGAGCTCCCCCCACAAATTTCAGGTGCCTCGGAACTTAAAAGCATAGCATTTAGCATGTCCATTAATGTTCGGTTTTTTCTTTCAGAAATTCCATTAAATTGAGGTGTATAAGGTGCAGTGACTTGATGGACAATACCATGATCTTGACAAAAATTATTCATCTCATTGGAGGTGTATTCTCCTCTATCAGCTAAGAATCTTAATTTTCTTCTTTATTTGATTTTCAACCTTTGCTTTATAGATCTTGAATTTCTCTAACACTTCATCTTTAGTATTTGAAAGATATATATAGCATTATTAGACTAGTAATCTATGAAGGTTAAGAAGTAACGGTTTCCACCTCTTGTTGGAATTCTATTTATATTACAAATATCACTATGAGTAAGTTCTAAGAGTTCAAAGTTCCTTTCTATGTGTCTAAATGGTTTCCTTGTGAACTTAGCTCGTATGCATATTTCACACTTAGTTGGAATGTTAAGATTAGTCTTAGGAATGTAATTTAAGTTCATGAGTCGTCTAATAGTTCCTAGGTTCACATGTCCTAACCTGCTGTGCCAAACATTACATAACTAAACATTCATAACAACAGGAGAACTTTATTCATTTCATTTGAAGTCTTCTCTTTTAGTCAGTATTTTTCTTCTATTCTAATAGCATTTATTGCTTTAGTAAGGTCTAGCACTACTTGGCGATGTTAAGGGATTCAGCAAATTTACACCAAGACAGAGGTAATTTATCAATTAAGCAAGAGACCTTATGGTCTCAGTATAAACAGTTGCTTGGATTTGCATTTTTCTAAGATGGTCTTGGAATTCATGGATTTGTTCATTTATTGGTTTGTCGTCAACCATTTTGAATCTAGAGAAGGTGGACCACATTGAACCGATTAATACCAGCATCATCTAGTCCATATTCAACATTTAAGGCATCCCATAGTTCCTTAGCATTTTTAGTTTTATAGTTTATATCATAAAGACCGTCAGAAAGGGCACTAAGAATACAGTTATGATAATGATATTCTATTTCTTCTTTGTTTTGCCACGGAAGAGGTGGTGGAGGATGTTCCATTTAAAATAGGTGAGGCTTTAGGGGTTTCACCTGTAACAGAGATGAGCCCTAATGCAGTTAACCAATACTTCATTTGATTTTACCATCTCTTGAAGTCTAGTCCACCAAACTTTTCGGGTTTAACACTATTGGTCTCATCATTAGGAGCCATGTTGCTCAATTGTTATAGGGTATATAGGTGATGTAGTTGATTTGTGGTTCAAAACAGAATAATGCCACTAATATGTGTAAGGAGACACAAGAAGGAAAATTAGCCACAAAAAGGTGTAATCAATACAATCAGAAAAGGGTCTAAAATTTCTCAAGCTAGATCTTAATGCAAACTAAATTAGATAGTACATGTGATCCTTCAAAGAGAAGGTTAGCAATATACAATCACAATAATAATAGATGATATCCTGTGAGATAAGTTAGAATTAAAAGCTATTTGAATAACTAAATTTATGACAATTTTATTTATTGTTATTGCTGCAATTATATTGTTGATTTTATTTATTTTGCTCAAGCAGGTGACAAGATATGATTCTTGCAACTATATGTATGTTAAGATAGAACCAGTGGATAAAGAGTTAAGTAAAATATAAGTCTTGCAACAACATGAGATTAACTAATTGGTATAAAAAATTGTGATAATCGATCTAAAGAGGGACAGAATTCAATGAAATGGCAAATACCAATCAAAAAGTTAACGGTATATAGCAAACTAACTCACTCAAACCTTTTTTTCTTTAATTGATTGTGTGTAAGTAAGAAAAAATAATATTGATCGAAATTTGCAAGATTATCAGATAATTGAAAATTACAGAGAGTAGGTAGCTAAACTTTTGCTCTTAGATTGTTAGAAGTAATTAATATAAAACATATCTAATTTAATCATAGATGAATTTGTCAAATAATAATTCAAAAGACAAGAAAGTTTAGGGATGCTGGCCTGTGGTTCGAGGCGTGCAAGCACTGCCCTAAGAGCAAAAGATTGCCTCCTCTCGTGCAGGATTAGCAATGTGATGCTTCCAAGGTACAACGAACCACCGAGTTTCGGCATTCCTCCAAACCGAGCATAATTGTAAAGAGGAGACGAGACCTAGATAGTGTTCTTCAGTTGCCCAATAGAAGAGGAGAAAAGATGAAAGTTATGAGAAAATATTGAGAAGAGAGAGGCCTGAGGGTACGATTTCAGAACGCCTTTTCTTTTCTATGTATCTTAACAAGTATAGTGCCAAGCATATATATAAGCCACCAACCTAACCTCTCCTCAAAACATAACGGTCATGACAATAAATCTCCATATTGCCAAGACAATAAAATTCATAATAGCATCATAAAACCTTAAATATTTTAACCCAATTAATTTGGCCAATTCATTACATTTATTTAATTATAAAGTTATATACATAATTTATTATATGAGTTAACGATTGAATTTAAGTTGATGATTTTAAGAAAAACTATAGCATATACAACTTGATACGAGAGTGATACGAGGGTGAAAAGGGTTTCTAAGAAAGGAAAGAAAGAGATACGAAGGATTTGTATGTGTCTAACCAAAAAAGTAAACAAATAAAAATGATAGGTCTTAAAGAGAAAAAAGAGAGAGGAAAGGATCATAAAGGAAAAGAAAAGCATGGTTTAAAATCTCGGTATCAGTATTTGACAGTGATTTTTAGCATCAATATCGGCCATCGCGACAATATCAGCCCCGATATTGGCCGGTATTATCGGTTTAATATCATTTTGGATACCTTAAAACCCGAAATGATATTCAATAAGATATTTCCCATATATATTGGAATAAGCCGATATTTTAAACCATGGAAAAAGAGAAAGGAGTTACATGTGCCCAAGTAGAAAAGTAAAGAAATGAAAAGGGCAAGGCTAAGAGGGAGAAAAAGAAAGATTGGAAAGAGAAAATCATGGTTTAAAATCTAGGTATTGATAGGTTTGGCCAATATTTTTAGTATTAACGTCGTCACTATCCAACGAAAATATCAGCTAATAATATAGCTTAATATCGTATCATGTACCTAACGCCCTATGTTATATTGTTGATATATATTGGAATCGGCTTATATTTGAAACCATGGGGATAGGGGAAAGTATTAGATAAAAAAAGGCAAGGATCTAAAAGGAAAAGAAAGAATCAAAAAGAATATTAGAATAAGCTTTGGAAATAAACCAAAAGAAGGAAAAAACCATCAACAAAATGTTGCTCCATTAAATAATTGACAATTAATAAAATAAAATAAATCTAAACTTATTAAAAAAGAAAATAAGAGACATTATGTATATTATTTTAAATGTTGCAATGTCAAGATTAAAAAAAACAAATCACTATAGCATCACCAAAACTAGATTACAAATAAAAGTAACAAGGAATAAATGTATGCATAATTTTAAACCTAGGTACATGTATACTTTTCTTCTATTCAGATATGTGATTATCTCCTCAGTAACATGAAACTTTAACATATCCTTTTTAATCACCTTTATCCAAGCTCATTTGTTAAGTAGATTTTTTTTTCAAATAATATAAATTAACTACCTAAAAATTCTACGTGACATATGAATAAGTAAGAACCAAGAATCCACAATTCCTATGTACAATATAAAATTAAGAATTTTCAAAAAGTCATAGAAAGTATACAAATAAAATTCGGACGATAATCACATGCATAATTTTAGACCTAGGTAAACTAGTCTAATACATGGAGATAAACTTAGCTCCTTAGGGTTTGGAGCTAAATCCTTTCCATCCAAGTCTGATGCTAGGAAAATCAAATTTATGATCCATCCCATTCAAGTTGATCTGCATCATTTAGAGGGTTTATAAACCAAAAATCAAGTGATTTTCAAATTTCTTTGCTATGTATCGAGCGGGTACAAAATGAACGGTATATATAGCGAGTTGCTTAGTTTAATGGTGTAAAATATTTTGAATCTAACAAAAATTGATGAGTAAGTATTTTTAAGTATATAGATCATGCTCAAATGGTTGGATTGAGAATTTATATATAAAAAAAATCATAGATCTAAACATGTTGAAAATCACCTAGAGGGGGGTGAGTAAGTCATGTGCTAATCAAATGCGGAATTTATAACTTTATACTAATAAAATTAAACACACAAATAGTTTCTAAAGGATGAAGTCAAGTTCCCGGTGAAGGGCTCTAGAACTTCTCAAGATTTCTCTTTTAAGAGTTGAGGTGCTTTAATAGCTCTCTTAGATCAAAACAAGTGTAAACGCAATATGAAACATATATGAATGAGCAATAATATCAATGCAAAATATAAAAAAGAGTAGAGTTGAGTTGAGAGATAGGCAAGCACAAATACGAGAATATGTTTTGAGGTTCGAGCCACTTACTCTACATCACTGCTTTTATCTAGAAGGATTTTCACTATCTCCAGAAAAAACAATCATCTACACAAGAGGAGGGTGCAAAGTCAATGGTCTTCTACACAAGAGGATGGCACTTAGCCAATGCACAAAGCAAATACATATCTACACAAAAAGGTAGAACAAAGCAAATTGAAGGTAACAACACTTGGTGATCACAAAGATCAAAAGTTAAAAATCTCACAAAAATAAGATCCTAAAAGGATAAATTGAAATAATAGCTCAAGTTTGTGAAAAAACTAGGATTTTTGAAAAGCTATTAAGAAAACACTTGATAAAATATCTATAAAGATATAAAAACTTGAAGCTTAAAATTTGAATTTCCCAAAAACTTGTTTTCTTGATTTTTTGGAAAACTTTAAACACAAATTTTTCTCTTTAAAAATCTTATAAAATCTTGTCAAAATCTTATATGAAACTCTCTATAATGACCCTATTTATAGGAATATGGTAGAGATGATTAGAGAGTAAACCCAGTTGATAAGACATTGATTAAACCCAAATAAAGTAAGATATAACCGTTTGAAAATAAAACAAAAAATTTAAAATATTGTTGTTTGAGGCGAGACAAGGCAGAATTGGCCTTGCGGTCGTCGCCCAACTGCTAGAGCTCTAACTGTTGAGGCTTGCCGGTTGACCGCTTTGTCGATCGTTGTGAGAATACAATGTGTTCTCATAGTAGTCGATCGATCGCTCGGTCGACCTATTGAGAGCAACTTGCACTCTGTTGCGCACAGTCGACCGCGTCGGTCGGCTGGGTCGGTCAGCCGGCTAAAGGGGCAGTCTGGCTCTCTGCCTAAGCGGTCGACCGCCTGGTACCACGTGCAGAAGCTCTTGTTTGTGTGCATTTTCGGTCGACTACTCCGTCAATCGCATGTGAGTTGCTTATGACATGCTCAGTCAACCAGCCATAAGCCAAACCTGTTATATTTTGCATTTTTAAAATTTTTAAATCTCAATAAATTTGTATAAATATCTATAAAAATAAGTTTTTATAAATACATATAAGTACAAATATGTGTGATCGAAAATCAACACATATTACAAACATGTGAACTTCTTTTTGAAATATTAAATACAATTTTGAAAAATCATAAATTATATTTAAAAAATTGTTTTTTCTAAACTTGTATAAATACAAAAATAAGTTTCTCAAACTCTTTTGAAGCACCAATGTGTATGGATAGAATCCAATACACATATAAAACATTATGAACTTGTTTTTTTATAAAGTTTACTCATAAAATAAAAAACCATAATCTAGTTTAAAAAGAAACGAGTTAAACTGAAAATAAAAGACTATTATTCTTGAAAGCCAATATCAAACTTGTATATGTGTATAAGCTTGAGCAATCAAGTCTAATTTAAACTTTACACAATTCTAAACATACAAACTCTAGACTCAACTCTTCTTGTTGAATAGATCTTCTTCTCCATCTTGAATTAATTCAAACTTGATTTCTTCGAGCTAGACTTCTTCTTAAGTACTTGATGTGTATTTTATGCTTGAGCTCTTGAATCAACATGTGTTAAGTTGAAGAAGCTAAATACCAACTAAGGTCTTGATTAAAATCTGGAACTTAAATAACACAATATCAGTACTATAACTCCATGAGTTAATCATCATCAAAACTATAGTGATAGACCTATGGGCCAACAATCTTTCTCTTTTTGATGATGACAAAACTCATAGAGTTATATATGACATAGATTAGACAAGAGCTCAAAAAGCTTCCCCTTAACTCATGCATAAGCCTAAACACATAAAGATATTCAGTAATTTCTCTCCTCCTAAAATAAGTAAAGCAAACATATATGCAAAATATAAAACATGCATATATAAATATCAAATTTCTCTCATTTTGTCAATCCATTAACAAAGGGGTAAACAAAACATAGTAAGATATATGCGATAGAAATCTATGACGAGGAGAGGCGTCAAGTTAACTCCCTCTGCATACATGCATTACATGGAAAAGAGATGATTAAACATAACCCACATAAGCATAATATACAATGTATGGACGGAGATGTTAAGCTCCCTCTACACACGTGTACGATATAAAAAAGATTTTTCAAGTTTTTCTTTACACAATACACTTATTATAAATCTATATATAGAGGAGACAGTAACTCCTCTTGCATATAGGCAATATATATCAAAATGATAGCTACCGAATGAAATTTTTTGATAATCCGATTGTAAATTCTCAATACCAATTGTAAATAAACACAAATACCAATTGAAATATTTTTGATACCATTTGGAAACATTAAAATTAGATAAACCAATACCAATTGAGAAATTTTAGATATCAAATGTAGGATTTTAGATTGCATGATTCTCAATTGAAAATATAGCGTGATACAGAAAAAATTCCAATTGAATTCAAGGTAAACATAGATACTACTTAGCAAAACAATTTGAAATGTAGATATCAATTGTAATAATTAATACCAATTGAGAATACGAACAATTTGCTAAAAAATATTTTTCTCAAAAAGGATGAGAATAAAATTAAAATACCAATTTAATTCAAAATTTATCCTCTTTTTTGAAACAACCATAGAACTAATGCATAAGCTTGTAAAAAACAAAATAAATGTATTTGAAGTAAAATCAAGCTTAGTATAAAACCAATTGTGCTACAAAAACATGTATGAATATTATTAAACATGCACAATCAAGCATATATATGTATGTATATCAATTAAAATACTATTCACAATTTAAAACATACATATATAGATAAACAAGAATGAGTATACAAAAAAGATAAATATCATATGAATCAAGTGTATAACTCATTGAATCACCTAACTACTTGCACATGTCAAGGGATAGTCATTAAAACACATACAATGCATGATCACCCCACTATCTGCCCACAAAAGATATGCATTTTCAAAATTGACTACTTGAAAATTGAAAATAGTTTGGAAATACAAAATGTAAAGAATGGTTTAAAAATTTGATTCACAAGCTATATCATGCATTTTTTTAAAAGAGTACATGTTTAAATGCAAAAATTATTAAAATTAGGATATACACATATCACTAAAGAAGAATTGAGTATTCTTTGATCTAGTTTGGCACAAAATTAAGAGTGCATCTCAAAAGTCATACAAGTATATTACAAGTTCTAATAAGATTTATATTTAAACATATAATCAAAACATGTAAACCATTATATGCTAAAAATTATTAAATTAAAGCATATATAAATATAAGATGGAGGATAGAGATAGTTACCAACACCGATAGAACTATTTCATTTCTCCAAAATTAGATGGTCCTCTCACCTAAACTCTTTGATAGTGATGCATCCAATAATTTGTTCATCAAGCTCCGATTGCATCACCACTAAGGCACCAAATCTCTCACATCTTATGAAAACCCACACCGACATCAAAAATACTTGGCGTGGATTTTGTTATCCAAATTTTTTTGGGTCCTCGAGGGTTAGTATCATACGAACCCAAACATTTGTATTTAAAATTTTCAACTTATCAAAATAAAATTTAGCTAGGTGACATTTACGGCCACAATGTGAACAATAATACACATTGACATACTTGTGAGTATGATGTGTATGTGCATGCTATGGAGTATGTGCATGAATATGTGGAGCTTATTTCTTTTAAAATAAGGATCCCAATCTCTTATGATCAAAAACACATTGGCTCAAGGTTGATACTAAACAATCAATTTTGTTCTTCAAAACACAAATCTCATTTTTGTCATTATTTGAAAAAGAATTCTTTTCATTTGAAATCAACTCAATTTTGTTTTTCAATGAGTCATTTTCTTTCAAGATAAAATTAAGTTTTGAAGATAAAACATCATTTTTTCTTTAATTTCAAATTCTTCTGTTTCATGAAATCATATTTTTCAAAAAAACTCTTCACAACATAAAACAAGATCATTATATGATAATTTATCATTTTTCTCAAAGTTGGATTCCGAATTTACCTCAAGGGGGTCACCCCTTGGATCATGAAACACATATGCGCGGAATCATCCTTGGATTCACTATCTGAATCCCAAGTGATGGCTTTCATTGCTTTCTTTTTCCCTTTCCTTCTTAGATCACTTCTTCTTTTATTTTTGAGATACATATTTACGTTCTTTATTAGGAGAGTGAGTTTTTCTTCATCTTTCGAGGTGTTGGAGTTGCAACACTTTTATTAGGAGACCTTGACTGCAACATCAATCTCTTTTTGTGGTTGACGATCTTTTCTTGCCTTCATCTCCATTTCATGAGAAAGTGATGACGTCTATTTCCTCTCAATCGTTGAGTTCTTTCAAGATAGTAGATTTGACTTTCCAAGCTTTAGGAAGTGCTCTAATAATTTTTCGCACCTTTTGATCATTATCGATAGGCTTACCTAAAAAAATGAGTCTATTGGTAATTGTAGTAAAACGGGTAGCATATCATCAATGGATTCTGCATCAAATAGTGAAACTATCATATTGAGAGCTAAGCAAATCAATCTTAGATTTCTTAACTTGTGTTGTGCCTTCATGAGTGATGATTAAAACTTGCCAAATATCATGTACACGTGTGCAATTTATAACCCTAGAAATATCAACATCATTCAAAGCTTGTAATAACGCATAATGGGATTTAAAACTAGCATTATATTTCTTAACGGTAATTTCAGACCATGAGTCCTTATCACCCTCAGGACAAACAAAGGGTATGGATATAGCTTTGGCCACACGACTACCCAAGAAATTCAAGAATACGGTCATCTTAACCTTTCATGTAGGAAAGTTAAGTCCATCAAACTTGAATGGACAATAAATGCTAGATTTACCACTATATGTCATGTTTGTGCAAAACAAATATGTTGATTAGCAAATATAAAGATCTCTTTACGACGGTTAAGCCTAATATCAAGAGCACCAAGCTCTAACACCAATTGAAAATCACCTAGAGAAGGTGAATAGGTGATGTGCTAATCAAATGCGGAATTAAAGCTTTATACTAACAGAAACTAAACACACAAATAGATTCCAAAGAGTAAAGCTGAATTCCTGATGAAGGGCTGTAGAACTTCTCCTCAAGATTCCTCTTTTATAAGAGTTGAAGTGTTTTAATAGCTCTCTTGGATCAAACAAGTGTAAGCACAATATCAAGCATACCTCGCCTTCACCTAGAAGGATTTTTATTATCTCCACAAAGAAAATAATTTTCTACACAAGAGGAGGACACAAAGCTAATGGATCCTCAACATAAGAGGAAGGTATTTAGCCAATGCATAAATCAAATGCACCTCTACACAAGAGGGTAGCACAAAGCAAATTGAAGGTAACAACACTTGGTGATCACAAAGATTGTAAACTAGAAATCTCACAAAAATAAGATCCTAAAGGATAGATAGAAATGATAGGCTCAAGTTTGTAAGAAAACTAGGATTTTTGAAATGAAGCTCTTAGTAAAACACTTGAAAAAATATCTATAAAGATATAGAAACTTGAAGCTCAAAACTTGAATTTCCTAAAAACTTGTTTTCTTAATTTTTTTTTAAACTTTAAACACAATTTTTCTCTTGTAAAAATCTTGTAAAATCTTATCAAAATCTTATACGGAACTCTCTATAATGTCCCATATTTATAGGAGTATGGTAGAGATGTTAGAGAGTAAACCCAGCTGATAAGACATTGATTAGACCCAAATAAAGTAAGATATAACTGTTTGAAAATAAAACAAAAACAGAAAATCTAAAATATAGCCATTTGAGGCAAGACATGCCAGAATTGGCCTTTCGATCAACCGCCCGTTCAACCGTCCAATGGCCAGAATTCTAGCCGTTAAGGCTTGACGGTTGACTGCTCAGTCGACCATAATGTGTTCTCAAAGTAGCCGATTGACCGCTCAGTCGACCGATTGAGAGAACCTTGCTCTCTGTTGCGCACGATTGATCGGGCCGGTCGACCGACCAGAGAGGCAGTTTGGCTCTCTGTCTAAGAGGTCGACTGCCCAGTCGATCGTGTGCACAAGTGCGTGCATGTTCGGTTGACTGCTCAGCCAACCGCATGTGCACAAGCAGTTGCTTGTGACACGCCCGGTCGACCGGTCATAGGCCAAACCTGCTATATTTGCATTTTAAAAATTCTTTTTAATTCTCAATAAATCTGTATAAAAATCTATAAAATAAGTTCTTATAAATACAAATGAGCACAAATATGTGTGATCGAAAATCAACAGTCAACACATATTACAAACATGTGAACTTCTTTTTGAGATGTTAAATACATAATTTTGAAAAACATAAACTATATTTAAAAAATTATTTTTGCAAAGCTTGCATAAATACAAAAATAAGTTTCTCAAACTTTTTAGAAGCACTTATGTTTATGGATAGAATCCAATGCATATAAAACATTATGAACTTGTTTTTAATAAAGTCCACTCATAAAACCAAAAACCATAATCTAGTTGAATTGAAACGAGTTAAACCGAAACAAAAAACTATTATTCTTGAAAGCCAATATTAACTTGTGTGTGTAAGCTTAAGTAATCAAATTTAATCTAAACTTTACACAATTATAAACAAACTCTAAACTCAAGTTTTCTTGTTGAATAGATCTTCTTCTCTATCTTGACTTGATCCAAACTTGATTCCTTCAAGTTAGACTCGTTCTTAAGTATTTGATGTGTTCTTTATGCTTGAGTTCTTGAATCAACATGTGTTAGCTTGAAGAAGCTAAACACCAACTAATATCTTGTTCAAAATCTGAAACTTAAATAACACAAGATCATTAGTATTGTAACTTCATGATTAATCATCATCAGAACTAGAGTGATGGACCTATGTGCCAACACATGTTAGTTTTTGCACCTAGGATGCATGAGCAAACAAACTTTAAAATAATTAATTTTTATTTTTACCCTCTTTAAATGATATAAATCAACTTCAATGGAGTGGATCTTCTATTTTTATTGCCTAACACTAAATTTGGCTGAGAAAGATTTGACTTTGAATCCTTCCTGAAGGAGCCAAGTTTATCTCCTAATACATAATATGAAACATGAAAGTCTAATATAAAAAATTTGATAAATTTTCATAAGATAAAATCTATAAAAAATTCAAAAACCAAATTTAGCAACTAACATAATGAATATGTAAGAAAATGTAAAGAATTAATGCCATGAAAACTAAGTATTAATATAGAAATTACTAGAAGAGAACACCAATAACTTAAAGTCATCTCTAAAAACTGACTTAGCAAAAATATATGTACAAATATATAGTCCAGGCTATTATAACCATTTTCAATGTATAACTTAACAAGAACATAAGAACACCAACTTGAATTAGTACCTAAACTTCATGAATTATTCACAAAAAACATTTTGAAGTATTGCTAATTGTCTTTACTATTCTTTTGTAATTTAATTAATTTTTAAAAGTTTTCATACTGACAATAAAAGGGATTGTAACCTGCAAGTTTTCAAGTTGATACTGACGATAAAAATTTTCAAGTCGATACTGAGATTTCAAACATTGGCTAAAAGATAAGAAATATGTGCATTTTTAAGAAGTTAGAGGTAAATGTAATTTTGATAAATTAAGGAAGATCAAACGGGTTGGTCATGTGTGATGGGAACCAGTAAGTGTGACAATTTGGAGAAATGATAAGATCTTAGTTTATACAATGACAAGGACAAGGACGACATAACCTAAATTAACATAGAATGATGCTATGAAAAATGATAATATAGTTGTCAATTTAACTAGTGTTCTAAAACATGGTTTATGTGATCGATTATGTGGCAACATAAACATATGTGGCCTCTGATGATCGCATATGCAATGCGTTATGCACTCTAAAAAACAGACCCCTATGTATTTGGGTCTATGTAGTTTATGTGCTCACATATGCGGATTTATGCGGTTCTATACAGTTTAAGTCGCTAAAACTAAACACTCGTGTGTGTGTGTGTGTGTTTTAAATAGTTAATAATTACTTTTTGTCTTGATAATGATCAATGAGAAGCATGGGATTATGTAGTTGCTATGCTTCCTAATGATAAGTAATAAATAGTAATTGATGAACGAAGATGAATTATTAAGTAATGACTACGTATTTATTTGTTTCTTCATTAAATCGTTTAGTAATTGAAGTTTAGGATTTTGCTTTCATTAATCTTTTGTTTAGTTTAGTACTTTGATTTATTTGTTGACTCACATTTTCTTTATCCTATTTGCATATAAGTTCTCTAACTTGTATTTGTGTAGTTAAAATTAGATTGCTAATGTGATTATAAGAAGAGACAAGTCTTTTTAACTTTTTTATTACTCAAGTCTTATTCATATTTATTGATAACATGAATTTAAATATTGCCTTGTTCTGATATTTATCGGCATAAAATCGTATCAAATTTTCAGATATTCCACACGATATTTACTCTATAATATAATATCAACTGATATCAGGATCGATATTGTCAATATTGATGATATTATACAAAAAGCATTGGCCAATACGATACTGATACTGAGATTTTAAATCTTGGTTCATAGTTTTGTATTGGCATGTTAAATGTTTTGTATGAATTATAGTAATTTACTTATTTCATTGAAAAATAACTTATATTGTTCATATTAACAATTTTATAGGTTTATTCATTTTTTTCAGAAACTTTTAAAAAGATCATAATTTTTTTCTGTTTTTTTTCATGATTTTTAGGTATTTTCAACATTTTAAAAAGATATATATGTACATATGTATATAATTATATATCATTATATAGTAAAACTTCTGCATAATCTGTTTAACCGGTGGATAAACCGATTATACACTATGCGATGCTGGACTGCATGCACAATGGAACACATATTAGAACATTGGATTTAACTGAAAAGAGTTGAATGGAAACAGGAGTAATGTACCGGCTTCAAAGATTTGGGATAAAGGTTTCATTGTTCTTGTTATTTCCTCATAGGATTGTGTATAGAATATATAGATAATTGTAATATTTTTGCAAGCAAATAGTTACATCTTGAATTGCAAGCTATCAGATGAG
The DNA here is from genome assembly GCA_038442645.1 of Agave tequilana. Lineage (NCBI taxonomy): Eukaryota > Viridiplantae > Streptophyta > Magnoliopsida > Asparagales > Asparagaceae > Agave > Agave tequilana. The sequence continues at coordinate 44,275 of JAVJIF010016939.1, read as the reverse complement.
AAATGCATTTCCAATAAAGACGTGAAGTATAGTGAATAACTTTCACAGTACTGTCTGGCTTAAGAACCGAACATTTTCTCTTAGAGTGGCAGGACTTCTACCATAATGGAGTTACACCGCTCATATAAAAAGCTAAAGACTTGCGAAGTTCTGAGCATATAGGAGGCAGCTACACTTCTGACTGCTGGACAGAAGAAAACTCAGGATCAAACTCTTGCCTAGAAATTGGCTTGCTGGTAAGGTGAAAGCTTCAAACCTCCCGAAACAAGCCCAGGGGCTGGGAAAGCCAGAGGCCCAAACATTTGGCCCTTTGTAAATTGAATACTTTCATTATATGGGAAGGTCTCCCACCGTCTGTCAAAAAATGTCACTGATAAATAAAGCAAGAGTTCTTCATGAATATCTGAATTTAAATATGAACATCATAAGCACGAATACAATAGGATAGAAGTAGCAAAAGATTGTGAAAACCATCCTTGCTCCAAACCTTAAAGACTAGTGAATTTGCTACTAGAGCAAATAAAGTAGCGGTGTAACCCTATGACATTGAGAAGTAGAACTTGGATTTTGCCAATTCGTAAATAATGGTAATATTTTGGTTATGATTTTAACACATGTCAAAATTTGTTTTTCTGACCTGTTAGTGCTACTATTTCATTATCTTCCCGGTCCTTGATGTGCTTATTTTCTGTAGTTGCAACTATCATGTCAGTGGGTTACTACTTACTAACTCATCATTGCAGGATGCAGATGATTATGCAGATTCAGTTCTTAGAAGAGCAGAAGAAATATCTTCAAAAGAACTAGAAGAATGGGAATCGTCGATGGAACTTGTGGAGATTAACAAGATAGAAATGGAAGTTGAGTCGCAACTTGTATCTGAAGCACGTTCAGGGTTGGAGAATTCCATTGAGCACTTGGTTGAAGATGACAGGAAAGAGGTAGAAATATTGAGAAGAAAACAGGGTATTCTGTCAAAAGAGTTGGATGAGCTATTGGCTATAGTGAGATTGAAAGAAGCAGAGATTGCTGAGAATGATTCTCAAATCCATAAAGTTGAGAAAAAAATTTCTGAGGTGATCTCTGAGTTCCGTGAGACGCAAGCAAATATTGATATGAAGCATGACAACCTGCACTTGTCCCTCTCAAAGCTAGGATCTGAATCTGAGGCCTTATCTATTAAAAAGAAGGAAATTGATGAATTCATTTTACAAGAACAACAGAAGAGGTCAAAACTTAGGGAACTGGCCAGTGTTACTTTGGATGAAGTAAAAACCTGTCGAGATTTGGTTGGGTTGAGAAAGAGTTTGGCATCATCAATTCTGAAATCCAGAGAGGATAAAGTGAAATTTGCAAAGACAGAAGAGACAGTTTTGGAAGAAATTCAGATACTTCGTCAACAGATCTCTGCTGCAAGAACTACTTTACAGGTTTGTTCCTATTTTGAAACTCTAGATTACTATTGCAGGGAAATAGTTATTTCCATATCTACAAGAAGCAATTCTATTATGTTCTTTCAAGCTCCATCTTTTATGCAGTTTCTCGGGTACTGCATACAAACCATTTAAGTAAACTAGGCTTTTTACTTTTCTTTTTAACCAATATGTATATCCAGCTCTGTCTTTGTTTCTCTAATCCACATTCTTTACTGTCTATCTACGTCCCCAGTCTCGCCTCTCCTCCTCTTACCAAGCACGATTTACCACATCCCTTCATCATGGGTTAAGGTCACTAATTAGTTCCACTAATTATATTGGTTTCTAGAAATTCTTGTGTTATACTGTTTCAATGTGACTATACTGTATATTTAGAGATACTAAAATGGTAAGGTTATATGTGTTAACTATTAGTTGAGTATACTAATCCTTGCTCTAATACCCAATACACGCCCGGCCGTGAAGTAGGGTACGGTTTATGTATCAAATACCTGTGCAATAGGTCCAATGAATGTATAGCCGACCCAGACCCAGACCTGTTCAATAAAAGGTCTGGTTCCAGGTCTATATCTACTACCTGTGAGGGGTCCAGTCCAGGATTAATAGTACCCAAAGTCGAGCTGATGCGATTGCAGCAGTATCAACTGGTGACTCTACACAACACACGTTATATGTGTGCTTATGCTGACATGGTTACGCACAGATCATGCACATGCACATGCACATGCACAAAGAAGCATAACATACAGAATGTGCATATCATTTGTCTATTTCCAAGGAGTGTGCCTTACTTGGATGCCTCAAAACATTTTGTTTGGTCTTCTATAGGAGCTATCATCAAGCAGGGTGAGTGTCCAGCAAGAAATTGTATCCTACAATCAAAGAATAGGCTTCATTGACAAAAGGGGTCCTGAGCTAGAGGCTGAAAAGAAAATTGCTGCTGCTGCAAGAAACTTCAAGGAAGCGGGAAGGATAGCTGCTGAGGCTAAAGCACTCAACGTTGAGAAGGAAAGCTTGGAGACAAAAATAGAGAAGGCTGTTGTAGACGTAAAGAAGTTGGAAGAAGAGATCAAAGATACTGTTGACAGAATACAGGAGAATGAAGGACTGATTTTACGTCAAGAAAAAGAGGCAGCGATGGCACGTTGCAAGAGGCTTCGGCTAGTTGCTGCTTCTGCAAAGGCAGAGAGATCAGCAGCTCTTGAAATGGGTGATGTAGAAGAAGGGGACAGTTTATTGAAGGAGGCTGAAGCTGCAGAATCCAAAGCAAGGGAGCTTCAAGAAACCTATGACCTTGAGCCCGAGGGCGATGGGAAGACCTTGGAGCACTCTGTTTCTATAGCATTGATCATCAATCTTTCAGGACAACATTTAGCTGAAATGGCTGCTTCGTTTAATCTATCTGCAAATGACAAGAGACAAATGTAGTCAGTGATTCATGTACACTGTTGTGAGTGTCGGCAAGTGTGACTTTGAGCATGATGCCCCCTTGAAAATTTTGCAAAAGAAATCGGTTTTCCCCCTGAGTTTCTGCCAGATCTGACTCGGATTGAAAAATTCTGTTTGTTATGTTTATATTTGAACTTGGTAACTTTGATTTTTTGCCAGCATAATTCAGAATTGGTGTATGTATGTAACATTTATTTCATTATTAATAAAATTTCTGCAATTTTCCAGTCCAGTTTTCTTATAGAGCACATCACTGTTTAATAGCAGCATCCTTGATGGTTTTGAGTGCTGGTTTCTTCTTTCAGTTACTAGGATGATTTCAGCTAATGCTTGAGGACTTTTCCTTCTTATATGTTCTCTTGGTGAAATTATAAAGAACATAAGCTGGGGCAAACAAAAGGAATGTTACTGGAACACATTTTATTTCGATGGAAACATCAATACATATTCATATATCCGTAACAATTTTCGACAACATGACTCCCATTGTTCAAAAAACATGCTTAAAACTTTGCACTCTGTAGACATACATTCAGAAAAGGAACTTCAAAGGAGAGCAGCAGAAGTTTTCAGCATCCCACTGGAAACCATCTCCTGTAAACCCGAGTTCGCTCCATCTTCCTCTTCTCGTTGCGACACACTGCAGTCATTCTCTTCTCCATAGCATCGGTTACCTCCTTCGTATCCTTCACCATTACATGTATAATTCATGAACAAACTAAACCTGTTTCTTTTGGGGGGCCAAAAAAAATCAATGGAAACACATTCTCACCTTTGTTTTGGATTTGTGAAACATGTCACCAGCCCTCCATGGTGCTCCAGCTACTCTGCTGGAGCTGAGAGCATTCCCCTGTTTCTTGTTCTTCTCTAAGGGAGCAGTACTCTGGGCCGTTCCGTTCTCTTTCGTTTGCCTCGTGGTCGAAGAAGAAGCTGCATTGCTGCCACCTTTGTCCAATTCAAAGCTCAGCTGAGAAAGTGAAATAAACATGGCAGCACATGAGAATATCAATGTAGCCTACTACTACTACTACTACTACTTATTCACTCTTTCTACCAACCTGATGAATTCTTGTTTCGAGCAACTGAAGGCGGTCCATGAGCGTTCCCTTGAGGCGAACATCGTGAAGGGCCAACGGCATGGACCTGCATTGATGATAGTGAGCGTTTCTGGCTGCTGCCCGCCGGAGATCTGCAGTGAAATAGCTCTCGGGGACCGATTGCTTCTCTTCAAGCTGCCTCAGCTGCAATTGCAGCAACAAGAATGTAATATGCAATATGCAATATGCAAATAATATGAGCACATGAAAGAGATTGACTGAGGACCGACTCGGGTGTCGAGTTCGTCCAGCCTCCCAATCAACAACTCTGCAGCAGGGTGAAAGCAGGCCCCGGCGTCGGAGAATCGCCTCTCGTGTCCTCTGAAAAGATCAGCCATGGCTCTCTACAGAGAATTTGAGGGTGGAGTATTAATTGTGTGTGTGGAGAATAGATGTGGGTTGATGAGCAAGTTAACTGTATGTAAATGTTTGTATATATATGTTGTGTGTGTGATGCAACTGAAATGGCCGAGGTTTGAGGAGATGGAGGAGCTCGGGCCATGGACCGAGCTTGGTCTCTTCTTGCTCTAATCTCTCTCCCCCCGCGCCATTTCTGTTTCTGTTAGAGAGAGAAGCTGCTGGTTTTGAGGTGATGTGCACACGTTTAACAAGATGCTGAATTGCTTAGTAATAGTTAAAAAAAAAAAACCTAACCCCAACCAAAATAATAATAAAAAAATAAAATCTATACTATATAGTATATACTATTCAAAAAGAGATTTTACGTCGAAAGTGTTTTTAGACAGTTAGACTATCATAATAAATCATCGCATTTGATTAAAAAAAAAGAGCATCAATTAAATAATTTCAAACTGATGCATTGAGTAGTTAGTACATCAAATTCTCACCATTGATTGAAAAAAAAAAATTTCAATTAAAAAACATTTATAAATCAAACCAACTTAAGATTAAACAAAGAAAAATCCCAATTAAAAACTTCTCTCATTCTTCTCATATTCCTTCAATATTTTCTTTTAACTGCTACTTCAAAATTCTAATTTTCTACAATTAATCAAATAAAAAATATATTTCTTCAATTTACTACTCTAATCTTGTTTTGATTGCGTAATCTAATTTTCAAACAGTCTCCTCTCTGTATAATCTTCCAAGACACCCTCTTCTCACCTAAGGAAGGAGAAACAAAAAGTTGAAACTAGAAAATAAAATAAATACAAAGAGAACAAGAAAAGATACAAAAAGAAAATTAAGTTTATTATTTTTGTTACATTCTTTTTTTTTTTACTCTTTTTCCTTCTTAGGTATACTTTTTTATAATAAATATACATGTTTTTGTGCTAGAACTTTTTTTTTATAGAATTCGATAATTCCAACATAGATAATTTTGTTTAATTATTATGAATTTGATAGCAAATTTTCTATGAAAAATTATGAATAATTTCAAATAATGAGAGCGATTAATTAACTATTGGTTCACATTGAGAAATCGTGAGGTTTTAGACATAATTGAAGCATTGATATTTAGTCGAAAGAGTAAAGTTTTCTTCCCTATAAAAGTATTTAATTCAACATTTTTTTCAGTAACTAGCATGCTATTCTCGTATTGGCTATATTAGATTGTCATGACTTTTCAGTTGAAGAGTCTTTTTAACTTTTCCTTCTAGGGTTATATAGGTCCCCCTCACTCATTCATTCATATATTGAAAAGTTATTCTGACGGCTTCTGTGCTCTCTTCTCATCTTCTCACCTAAGCCAGTTGTCTCATCGGATCACCACTCTCTTTCTTTATATGTGCGTATGTAGGGGTTTCTGTACTTTAGCCGCCGGCTGAGAGAGTTTCTCAGCCGGCGAGACATGTCACAATAACAGCCGCAGAATTGTCAAATATTTTGGCCAAAAAAAGACAAAACATCCCGCTTGAAAAAGACCATCAATCACTTCAACAATGGCAATGCCTAAAATACCTTCAATTACAACTTTTTACCTGTCTAAAAACTGTTCCTTCACAAAAAAACTTATAGATATGAAATTTTTAGTTTATCAATTCACAAAAAATTAGTGATCTTGATTCCTAATTTTTGAAGATTTTTGTTCAAAAATTTAATTTATAAAACAAAGATCTGATTAAGATGGCAACCAAGAAAGCATCCGCTGAAAAAGGTAAAGAAAAAATCGTGAAAACCTATTTTTTCTGGGTGCAGTAGCCCTAAAATTTTGAATTTTTCAGAATTGGTTTCCAATTTTTTGTTATTTAAACAATTTTTCCCATTTTAATCTAACTTCGATTCAGAACTGACTCTCGCACTAAATTATTTTGGTTTTCAGTTTAATTTTTAATTCCAAAAAATAAAATTCTTTTGAACTTTTTCGATAAGAATTTGATTTTTCTTAAAATTTTGAAAATTTTTATTAAAAGAAATTCTAAAATTTATATTTTAAAAGATTGCGACCTTGGATGCAATAATGTTCTAAAAAATCACATTTTTTACTCTTAAAGAAGAATCAAACTTCAATCGATTTATGTGACTTGAAAATAGTATATTTTAATTTTTCCCCTGAAACTGCAATCCAAGTCGCGGTTTTTGGTGTAAAAAAAAATTAGGAATTAAACATCTTATTTGAGATATTTTCTTTTTTAATTTTTTATTTTTTTTACACTGCGACCAAGGTCACTGGGTTGCAGTCCTTTCTATTAACTTAATAGGTTACCTTGATCGCTGAGTTACTGTCTTTTTCTCATTCCAATTAGTCGACTTGGGTCGCAATTCTTTATGTTAACTTAATAGGTTACTGTGATCTTGATCGCAGTATGCTGAAAAAATAATTTAGGATTTAAATATTTTATTAACGTCAGTTTTGGTTTTTTAAATTATGTTTTTTTAACATTGCGATCATAATCGCAGTGTTGCAGTCTCTTATTTCCTTTTTTTGAGCTTGGGTTACAGTCTATTCTATTAATTAAGCTTAATAGGATACTGCAACCCTGGTCGCAGTTTTATGAAATAAGGGTGACAGTGCACTGAACCAGTGACCAAGGCCTCATTAGTTAAGTAATTCGGTTGATAAGAAGATTGCGACATGGGTCGCAGTGGTATTGAACAGTGCGATCTTGGTCGCAATATTTTTTAACTTATTTTCCATAGTTGCAACCAAGGTCGCAGTCCTTTTTTTCTAACTTTATTTAAAAGTATTGCGTCCGTGATTTTTGTTTAATTTAGACCTATGTTTTTAATGTTTCTCCATCAATAGTAGGCAAGAAATGAAGGTTCATCCTATGAGATCGAACCTAAAGCCAATATGCGAATTAATCAGAAAATTCAAAAAGCACATTCAGCCAAATTTTGTCAATGCAATAAAGGAGACGTTGTTTGGTGCAATTTTCAAGACCTTCTACAATGAGAAGTTTGGAGGTGGCAAAGACCTAAAATCAATCATAAGTGTTTTGAAAATTGTAAATCAGTATGATAGGGACTTAAGATCCTGTCTTATTGGTGGCAAACAAATTGAATTAATGATGTTGCCCTAACATTTGGTCTACCTATCAACGAGGCAGATTTCATAATGAATATGACATGTATATTGAAGGAAAAGAGCATAATTAAACACTATTTCTCAAGTATTAAGAAGATCACAAAAATATCCATTGAAGATGCTTTGGATGATTTTCTGGTGGAGACCTCGGTGACTTATCTATTCCTTTTTTTATCACGCCAAAACCTATGTTTCTTGCATAAGTATTGTAGAAGTTGTATGCTTCATCATCTGTTTCAAAATGTTGTCCTAAAAAAATAACTATGCTTCCAGATATTTCTCCATGTAATTCATTTCCTACTAAAATAATTATTGAATTAAAATAAAAGAAATAATTGAAAATAACAGATCTGAAATATAGTAATTAAAGATAGCGACCATGATCGCTATTGTCGCAGTCGATTAAATATTTAATGACCAAAAGATAAAACATAGACTTCAATATATTAAAGAATTGTGGCACAGGTCGCATATCTAATGTAATTATAGACTGCGACTAAGGTCGCAATTAAAGAAAACTGTGACATTATTTATTAAAAATCGCGACCGTAGTCGCATCCTTTACGATTTCTATAAATATTATAACAAAGTGTTTTATTAAATACTGCGACCTTTGTCGTAATATTTAATATATTAAAGGACTGCGGTAAAGGTCGCACATCTAATGTAATTACAGATTGCGACTAAGGTCGCAGTTATAAAGAAAACTGTCACTTTATTTATTAAAAATCGTGATAGTAATCGTATATTTTAGGGTGTCTATGAATATTACAACAAAGTGTTTTATTAAATAGTGCGACCTTTGTCGCAGTCCTTAAATATTTATTGACCATGAGATAAAACATGAACTTTAAAATATTAAAAGATTGCAGTAAAGGTCACACATCTAACGTATTTATAGACTGCAATTAAGGTCGCAGTCATAAAAAATCGTGACATTATTAATTAAAAAACTACGATCTTAATCGCATTTGTTCTACAAAACTTAAACTAGGTCGCAGTATCATTTAGGGTACCCAAAAAAAAATTTCAGATGAAAACTTGCGAAAAAGAATATAATAAATAAAAACGGAAAAAAACTAACCTCTTGATCAACATCCAAAATCTCACTCCTTTTGAATTTTTTATATTCTGCGATAAAGTTAAACCTGATGATAAATAATTCACATTCAGATTAGGAGAAAGGGAGTGGAGGCGTCGACGACCTGGGGTGGCAGGAGATGAGTTATGGTTAGGGGTCGACATTAAAATAGACATAGCGGTCAAAATCTAATGGAGATTTAGATAGAGAGCTGATGGAGATCTATGTCTATAAACTAAAAAAAATCTGATCATACTCTCACTGTTTTTAGAATGACTTTCTCTGCGAAACTCAAATCTAGATCTAACAGTGCGCGAAGACACAGATCTAATCAGAGAAAAGAGAAAAATAATAATAAACAATATAGATCTACTATAATCACAGAAAAACTTCCGCTTTTTTATCGCAGGGGTATTTAGTAATTTCAGTTATTCCAAAAGTGGGTCGTCCTTTAAGATTGTAGAATGATGTGGCTAATAATGTGCTATGTCACCGCCGGTTGAGAGGCACTCTCAGCTGTCGGCTGATATATATATATATATATATATATATATATATATATATATATATATATATATATATATATATATATATATATATATATATATATATATATATATATATATATATATATCAGCCGACAGCTGAGAGTGCCTCTCAACCGGCGGTGACGTGGCGTATTATGTGCCACAGAACTAGGTAACCTTTATAGGGTCCCGCTGCTGGATAATCTTTTATATACATATATCAGATCTCTCTGGTCCTGTCATTTTTGATGTCGAACCCCAATCATATTTCATATCCGGCCACCTCATCTCGCTGCCGGCCATCTCCAACTTTCTCTTCAACTAAATATAAATCAGATCTCTTCAAGTGCAAATTTAATAACGAACAAAACAAATGTATCCAGAGAGAGAATTATGAGCCAGAGGTTATGTTTTTTTTCCAGATTTTATGTATTATTCATGTCATTGATTTTATTGTTTTCAGTCCTTACTGTAAATAATTATTACGTTTGTATCGAAAATTGTGACCACGATCGCCGACACAAAATTCATATGAAGAATTTGATCTTGGTCGTTGTCCTCATCTACAATTTTTAACCTTTTCTATTGTAATAATGCAACCTTAGTCGCAGCCCTAAAGTAATTTGAATATTTGGTTATTAATTTTTTTTATACGCAAATATTATGTTTTTTAGGAATGCGACCAAACTCGCAGTGGTCAATAATACATTTTTCAATTGTTATAAATTGTCATCTTAGTCGCAATCTACAATTACATTAGGATTGTATCATGTGGAACTCATAGACATGTCAGTTTTTGTGCTTAATTGATATACAAATAAATTTCTTTGGCAGAAATTTATGATATAATCTGTAAGGATTTCACTGACTGCGACCATAATTGCAGTTACCTTATGATTTTATTTATTTGTTCTTCACTACGGCTGTTGTCTATTTTTTCACGCACGAGAAGAAGTTTGCATTTGTGTTACACACTGTGACCGTAGTCGCAGATTTTTTAATTTGTGATATACAGTGAAATTTACTGATTTGAGAGGATTGCGATCATGATCGCAGAAACATATATCGATACAGTTAACTTTGGACTGCGACCATGGTTGCAGCTTTTAACTTGCTTGAATGTACAACGATCAAACTGTTTTTTGACAGGACTGCGACCATGGTCGCAGTTTCATGTATCAAAATAGTTAATAATGCACTGCGGTCATAATCGCAGTTTTTTTATTTGAGAATAATTATTAGATTAATACAAAGACCATGGTTGTCGTTGAGATGTAAAACTAATAACTTTTATTTATAATCACAGAGTGCGAAGTTTATTTATGGAAGATCATTTTCAGTTGAGAAACATACTTTACATGTAATTTAAAAATATGGAAGATCATTTTCAGATAGAAGTAAATTTTATTTATAACATAATATGGTAAGAAAAAGACCTTATAAAAAAAGCATTATAAGATCTTAAAAGAAGACAAAAATAAGGTGAATATCAGAAGACCAGAAAATCTTAGTCCTCGTCGTTATCATCATCATAAGCAGATTCGTCATCTTCATTCTCAACGTCTTCTTCTTCATTCTTTCTTTCCTCATCTTCTCCCTCGTCGATCGGCTCGCCGTCCTCTTTGCTTCCTTCTCTTGTTGAGGATACTTTAGTTCGTTGATAAACTCCCAGAATGGGTAGTCTGTATTAAGCTCTTTCTCCGAACCGTGTTGAGAAGAACCTACAGAGGATATGCTCAAAAAAAACGCGCCTTCAGCATCAGAGGACATGCTTTCATAAAGCATGTCTTTTAAAATGATAGAGGAATAAGTTCCTCACTAAGTCGCAAGAAAACTTGATCATTCTCATGAAGAGAAGGATCAGAAGCAACATTATTTGAAGTAATGAGATAATCAAAAGGAGTGAAGTCTAGACTGTCATCAGATTTACTAAAATTCCCCGAAGAAAGAGGACCGGTGGAAGAATGATTGAAGTTGAAATCTGAGTGTTCAGAGGAAGAAGATGGGGAAGACATGATTCAAGAATAAATTATTTGAAGAAGGTTAAAAATCAAATTGAGAAAAAGAGCACAAATAATCTTTTTAGATATGAGATCTTTAAAATATATTACTTACAAGCACTACAAAAAGGTCAATACTGTGAAATGACGTGAATAGTAATAATAAGTATTAGAGGTGACGATTGAGTATTATTTAATTGAAGCAGTTATGTCGAGAGAATCCAAAGATTTTCCTTTTTTCAAAAGTTTATAATGTGAACTACAAATTAGCTTTTTATAAAATATTTTTTTCTATATATTTAAATTTTGTATCGTGCACATCTTTCTTTTATCGAGATTAATTTTAGTGCACCTATTTTTTTATATTGTTATTGTATCACGGTAGATAGGATATTAATTATTGCAATTAAGTTAGAATAATTAATATAGTGTTTTATAATTTGTAATATACGCGAACTGCTCTCATGGTCGTAGGACTAGTCTACTTTGTTAAGTCTGATTATTGCTAGGACTGCGACCTTTGTTATATTTTATAAACGATCAAAATTCTGTTACATGTGATATGCGAATAGTCGCAGTGCTTAACGATAGCATGTTTCGTCCATTATTTCTATTAATGTTTTGTTCATTATCTGTTTGAATTTTACTACTGTTTAGTAAGAACTGCAACTAAGGATTTTCTATATTAAGATTGACAGGATTTTAAGGTCTGCGATTAGGGTTGCACTCGTGATATAAAATTGAAAGTTGTTTTATATTAGGACTGCTAATATATTTTGATAATATCTAAATATAGGTGTACTGCGGTCTTAGTCGCATTTATAATGTATATTGAGAATAAAGCATTTTTATTGCCAAGATCGACCATAGTTGTAGTTCATTAAAATTGAATGAAATATTGTCCAATCAATCTGTAAATATTGTGACAATTATGAGAATATCGGATTTATAAATATTTGCGTATAAAAAAATATTTTAGCAATTATGATCTTTTTTTCACTTTATTTTTCAATGTAGATGAATTAGAAAAATTTATAAATGCAGATCAATTCAAGGGAAATTTCTCTGAAAATTACATATTTTCCGGTAAAAGTTTGTTATGGATGAGTTTTTGCTAGGTTAAAAGTAAATGAGGGTATTTTGGTCAACGTGATTAACGGTTCATTAGGCGAGATTTTTGTGTATTTTTAGCGTCTACACTCTGCCACTGATATGTGACATAGATTAGATCACGTCACCGCCAGCAGAGAAACTCTCTCAGTTGGCGGCTAAGGTACAGAAACCTCATATGTGTGTGTGTGTGTTGGCCCAAGGTTACAATCCCCCGGTTTTATGATTTTGATGATAACAAAATATATGTGGTTATTTGTACTAATCAAGTTTAAGTTTTAAGTATATTTCAGGGTTTTAAGGATTCTAGGAGTTTTCTTCTTCTAAAGGAAAGTGTTGAAGACTCAAGAAGATTCAAATACAGGATTAAAACTCAAAAGTACTCGACGTCGCTAATGGAGAAGCCCGATTAAAGATCTTGTAATCACCCAGAGCCTTGTAAAATATTAGTTTGTTAAAGTGTAGAATAAAGTAGTGATGCTCAAGAAGTTACACACACAAAATACACGATTTCGAAAAATACAAGTTTTGATAGTATTGCTAGTTTGCATGTTTGGTATTGATACATGTCTCATAATTTTTTCAAATTTTTATAACAAGTTTAAAACATGTATTTCATCACCTATATATTGCTACATTACCCATTAACCAATACAAAATATTTAGAAAAATATTTGAAACTCAAAAGTTTTCGTAAAAAAACTGTTTCAGGCCAGAACAGTCAACCGCTCGGTCGACCAATGCCCATTGCAGGCTAGAACAGTCGACCTCCCAGTCAACCGGACCTTTGGCCAAGGGGCGTGCACATTTGTTGTAACACCCCGCTCCCGGAATACGTACTTAGTTGCGCATTCAGATTTTTCGATCGTATTTTTCGATTTACTTCCTGTATTTGTTTTGTATTATGAATTCTTTATATGATAGTTTTGTCTGGGATTTGGATTCGTGGACTCGGAGTCAGCCCTAGTCTGAACCGAGGGCCCGATCCTAGAGTATTACTCGATTTGGTCATTCTGGTATTCCGATTTGACCGATTTCAGTTTTAAACATCATTTTCTAATATTTTAGGTTTTCTATGATTTTCTGGAATTTTCCTGAATTAAATTGGAAATCTTCAAAACCGGTGTCGACCAGTGCCGCTGACCGATTCCCGGATTTTTAATTTACAAACTAATTGGAATTACTAAAAGTGTCTTTAGACATTATTTCTAAAATCACATTTTCCATCTAAATGCATTTTCTGAGAATTTTATGAATTTATGAAAATTCCACCGGATTCGGTATCGGCCAGTATCGCTGGTTGATTCCAGGATTTTTAGTTTACAATCGGGATTGAATTCTAAATTCCGCTTTCACTTTACTTCTTAAAATTATATTTTATTCTTTAATACATTTTCTGAGATTTTTCAGAATTTATCAAAACCCGGCCGACCCGGTGTAGACCGGTATCGGTGGTTGGCTTCCGAATTTTTAATTTGAAAACGGGATTTTATTTATGAAAACCGATTTCATATTGTTCCTCAGGATGACGTTTTCTACCTCCGGGAATTTTTGGGGATTTTTCTGGAACAGTCGATTTTTCGCGACCATATTATAATATTATTATTTTATTCAAATCTTATCTTTCCTTCTCTTTCTTTCCTTTCTTTCTCCACCAACCCCGCAGCCCACTCCTCCACGTGGGCGACACCATCCCCCTCACCTACTCCCTTCCCATCAATCCCATCCCTCCATCATCACCCTTTTTCTTTTTCTTTTTCTTTTCTTTTTCTTTCCTTTCTTCTTCTCTTCTCCTCATTTTCTTTCTTCTTTTTCTTCTCCATGAGAGGCCGACGCCTCCACCCACCTTCACCGCCGGCCTCCGGCCTCGTCGCCGGCGAGGGAGGTCCCCCTAACTCCGATGGCCGTGCCTCCTCACCACCATCACCAATAACCCCACCATCTCCATCCTCCTCAAAATCACCTCCCAATTTCACCTCCTTCTTCTTCATCATCTCCTCCAAATTAACTACCACCACCACCTCCTTCTCCACCCAAACACCACTTCCACAACCACTTACATCTCCTCCTCCTCCTACACCTCCCAATTTCTCCTCCTCCACCTCAAATCAACCACTAAACTCATTTCCACCATCTCCACAAATCCTTTCATCTCCAAACCCAACTCCCCTTTTTCCCTCTCCTCTTTGGGGTGGCCGGAGCCACCCCCGGATTCGGCGCCGCCGGCGGCCTGCCGGCGGTCGCTGGCGACCAGGGGGCTACCCGGGGCCCCCTGTGCGTGGCCTGAGAGGGGGGCAACCCCCTCTCTTTTCCTCTGTTGGAGGGAGGGGCTGCTACCCCTCCCTAGCTCCTCTGTGGGGTGGCCGGCGGCCACCCCAGTGCTACCGCGCCGCCGGCGCTTCGCCGGGGGCCGGCGGCTGTCCCGGCCAGGGGGCCGAAGCCCCCTGTGAGTGAGCAGGGTGAAGGAGGGGGCAACAGCCCCCTTCTCCTGAATCTCTCTCTCTCTCTCCTATTCTCACTCTCACTCTCTCCTGTTCTCACTCCCTCTCTTTCTCTCTCCTGGAACCCTTCTCTCTCTCTCTCTCTCTCCTGGGTCTCTCTCTCTCTTCCTGGTTCCTCTTCCTGTTCGTCTTCTCCATTTGAAAAATGACTCTTATCAGGGCCGGCCACTCCTTTTGGATTGGGGCCGTGCTCTTCTTCGTCAGCAAGACTCAAGGGCCGGCCACTCCTTTGGATTGGGGCCGAGCTCTTCTTCGTCGGTAACATCTCCGATGATTATTCCGGTAATCGTTTACGATTATTCCGGTAATCTGTAACGGTGATGCTTACAACGACAACACTTCCATCATCATCATCATCCCCTCTACTAATTACCATTACCATCTTCACTTCCACCATTTACTGGTTTGGATTTGGAGTTGGGCCATCTCTGTGTCTCACCCTTTCCCTGTCTCCCTCTCTTTTCCATCTGTTGCTGGTTAGACGCGGAGTTTACCTCCAGCGTCTAGGCCATTCCATAACGCGGCCTTCGCGTTATTGTATCGGCACGACGCGAAGCTAAGTGCCCGCGTCTGTGTTCTATCCTTGTTGGCGTGACGCGGAGTTTATCCTCGCGTCCGCGTTCTCATGCCCTGACTTAAACGCGGGTCTCGAACCCCGCGTTTGTGGCTCCTTCGCGACGCAACTCCCGCGTCTGTGATTCCCGCGTCTGCTATTCCCGCGACGCGACTCTTGCGTCTGCGACCCCCGCGTCTCACTTTCCAAACCCGCGTCTCTTTGTGCACTCTCTCCTTTCATATGCTTCTCTCTCTAGGCTTCTCACTCTTTCTCTCTCCTCTTCACTTTCTCTCTCCTCATAATTATATATTATTTTATGGCGCGTGCGCGAGTTCCTTGGATTCCAGACTTTTCGGCAGTTCCGGTGATTTAGGCGAGTGTCCTCGCTCTCGCCTCCATTTAGGTTTCCCCGCTTCGTCGGGTCGACATGTATTTTATTCCATGTTTACATGTATCATGTATTGGGCTGAGTCCCTGTATTTGTGTATGGCCGAGTGCCAATGACTGGACATGTATTGCTCTGTGACGAATGCTTGTACTAGGGTATTTTACTTCTTGTACACATACCATGCCTGTGATGTATTCTACTGCTTGATACCATGCGTGGCCGATCCTTCAACCTCCGGTCACTCACTATCTCGAAAGAGACGTGATTAGGACCGTCAGGTTTCTCTGGACCCTTCAGCCTCCGGTCACTCACTATCTCGAAAGGGACGTGATTGGGACCGTCAGGTTTCTCTGGACCCTTCAGCCTCCGGTCCCTCACTGTCTCGAAAGAGGCGTGATTGGGATCGTCAGGTTTCTCAGCTCCGTCTGGTGAGCATGCTTAGCGCTCAGTGCTTTATTCACTAAATTCGTTTAGGCGAGTTGCTGCCGGATTTTCTACTCGTATCTTGATCCGAGTGTCCCGGTAACCTCGCAGAGCGCATTAGTGTCTAAACTCTGTTCGCTGCCTGTGCCTCCAGCTTGTTCAGCTCCGCCTGGTTATCATAATCAGCGTTCAGCGCTTTACCACTAAATTCGTCTAGGCGAGTTGCTGCCGGATTTTCTACTCGCACGTCAACCGAGTCGTCCCGGTAACCTCGCCAGACGCTCCAGTGTTAAATACTGTTTGCTGTCTGTACTTCCAGCTTGCTCAGCTCCGCTTGGTTGTGCTCAACTACTATTCTACCACCATGTCATTACTTCATACCTGTCCTTTACATGCTACTGTTTAACACATGTATATCACCTGGCAACTGATTTGTTATCACCTAACATCGGACATGCTACCACTTGGCAAGACCTCTTGTTATGACATGACTTGCCACCGAACTAATATCAATCGCTTGACATGACTGGTTACCTGTCTAATATCTCCATCTTATCATGCTATCACTTGACACCCGGCATGATATACTTGACTCTTATGATTATCACGATAACGGGAATGATGACCTGACATCTTGATAGTACAAACTGTACTCCTGTTACACATCTTGGTACATTATAGTACGAACCAGTACTCCTGATATACATGTATTCCTGATAATCCTGACTTGCTCTTGCTCATTCCCGAAATCTGATAATCATCTGATAAATCATAAAACTGGACAACTTGCATCGGGTCGGGAGAAACTTGCGGCTATCAATATGTGTTCGTGTTTACAGTGGTATTAGGCATGTTGTGCAACTAAAACTTCCGGTCTGACCTGTGGGCCTCCAGGCGACCGAGGGGAGTGCTGGCTCCCTCCTTCCTGGTACCATCATGATAAGGGCATACATAAGTCCCTCCTGTTAGCCTTGCGGCTGGTTCCGTCCACCAAGCAACGGAACAATCTTGGGCCGTGGTCCCGGGCATGTACGGGACCCACTGTAAACATAGTTCGTTGATACCCCCGCTGGTTTCCAATAACAATCTTGCTTTACTCGGATATGGATCTATGTGTGCTGGGACGCTAGTTCACATAGCTAGATATCAGGGTAAGACGAGTAATAATAAAGTGTCAAGATAATAACCGGCTCTTTAAGTTGTAAGTAGAGGTATGTGGAATGGGACGCATACTGAAGCCTGCGACTTAAACGGCTATGAATCTGTGATATGCCTTACCATATTTGCTTGTCCGGGATTTTACTTCGGATTTTTCGGCTTTATGAGTATTATTATATTAGCTGCTCATGTTCTGCTTTATCCCTTGTATCCACCTGCCTCCTGTTCATTTTCTTATCATGCCCTGAGTACAGTCGGGTTGTATGTGCTTGGATTATGGTGACATGAGATAAAGGTATATAGATGAGGGTTTCCTTGTTTGGATTATTCCTTCGACGTACTAGTCTTATGGAGCCGTGATCTGAAACCATACAATCAGATTTGCTCGTCCTCGGCTTTATTTGGTTTATCGCTTTACTTATACTTACCCTTGCTCGCCACTTGGCTTTTGCTTCACCACTCGTCTGGGGAGTTTCATCTGACTCCCCTGGATCCTCATGTCCAGGTCATGGAGCTTGGAGCGTGTGGATTCTCCCTGTTGCTGATCAGAGTGGCGCAGCGGTAGCGTGGATCTCTAACGGACCGTTCAGAGCTCTATCCTTCCAGCCCCCTGTGTGCCTCTCGAGTTTTCCTTTTGTAAACTCGTGAGTGCTTCTTGTACTGTTCATACTTGTACATCTCTTTGTAATCTCGCAATTGCGCATGTCAGTGATGTAATATTCATGTAATATTGGATCACCTCTGGTGATAACTTTGTAATTGTACTCATATGTTGGAATGTATAATGCACCACTTGCTTCCGTACTCTGATTCTTGCCTGTACTGATGCTTAGCGTATATACGTGAGGGTATTTCTGACCTACGTATATACGTCGCAGTAACGTCTCCGTACCAGCAGGATCGGGGCGTTATATTTGTGCACGTTGTCGATCGATCGACCGGTCGACCACTAACCCTTGCGGTCGACCGACTGAGAGACCCTAACTCTCGGTTAGGGTCGGGTCGACCGACAGTTTAGTTTTTCTTTTTAAACTACCAAGCGGTCGACCGCTCGGTCGACCGGAGCCAACGGCTCTTTTCTGGATGACCTGTCAGTCGTTCGGCGGGTCGACCTACAGGCTGTCAGATGGCCATAACGGCTAGTTTTTAAATCTGTTTTGTTTTTAGTGGATTCCAACTGGTATTTTGGTCTCCAACTGTCCAAACACACCCAAGTGACCTGGTATGATTTATAAATGATATTTATTCATTGCCTATATATATAAGTCATTAGTTTTAGGTTTAGACAAGAAAAATACACAAGTTTTCAAGTTTATTTCAAAAGGAAAAAGTTTTTCTACCCTTCAATCTCCAAGTTCTTTCTTTCCAAAGCTTTTTTCAGTTGGTTTTAAAACTCCTCTATTCTTTTTAACTGAATTTTATCTCTTACTTAACTTCTTGAGCAACACTTCATATTCTACTCTATAAAAAGTTGTAAGGGAGAGTGTTTGTGATCTTATTAGATCACCAAGTACTTTGTAATCTCAATTGGCTTTGTGCTACCTCTTATGTAGAGGGTTGAGTTAGTGGAGTTGTGTACTCCGATCTTGTGTAGACCAAGTTGTAATTTCTTTGTGTAAGGTCCCTTTATGGAAGATCTCTTAGAGGATAGTGAAATCCTTCATAGTGATGAAGGCGGGGACGTAGAGCGATGGCTCGAATCTCGGAATAAATTCTTTTGTACTTGTGATTGCTTGTGTCTTACTCTATATTGTTTTTCATTTTTCATACTTGTGTAATTGTTCATCTTGCATTCTATGATTGCTTTCATTCCATCAGTTTCATTACTAGTCTATACTCATCTCAACAAGGAGGCAATTGAGCACCTCAACTCATTATCTAGAGGAATCAAAGAGAAGAAGCTCTAGAGCCTTTCCGAGAAATTCGGCGTCAATTCTTATTTTGAGTGACCATTTGCATAATTCATCATAAGTAGTTTTAAAATTGCATTTGTTTAGCAAAACACCTATTCACCCCACCCCGCTCTAGGTGTATTTCAATACACACACATGTACATACAGACATACACACACATACACACACAGCCCACCTCTGTGTGTGTGTGTAGTAAGAGTTATAATACACATAGGTATAACTAAGTTAAGTTGGCGCATCTCTAATTACACTCTTTCTCACTCCATTTTTCAATCTCTCTCTTCCTCCTCCAAAACCTGACGGCCAAGACACCCGCTGGCCTCCACCTCCGGCAAGCCCACGGAGGCCCAACTCCGATCAACAACCCAAGCCATCACCTCCTTCTTCACACTCCCATCTCCTCCTTTCTTAAATTCCTCCCTCTTCCAACTAAACCTCTCACCAAACCACCAACCTCTCCCAAAAGCCAACCTTTCAAATAAAAATCCGATTTTTTCAAAACGTATATAACTATAAAAATAAGTTATTGAAATACATTTGAAGCACAGTATGTATGAATAGATTCTAATACACATAATAAATGATATAAACTTGTTTTTGACAATAAGCATCAAAATAAGTTTTGATAAATACAAAATTAAACACATGAACTACATTCACCAAAATAAGTTACTTAAACATTTATGAAGCAACAATGTATATGGATGAAATCCAATACATGTATAAACCAATGTAAACTTATTTTGATAAAATCTATTCATGAAACCGAAAAACGTGTACTTGATAAATTGAAACTTAAAACATATAAAAATAAGTTTCTATGAACAATTAAAGCTATAATATGTGTGGATGGAATCTAACACATATTCCAAACTATAAAACTTATTCTATTGAGATGAAAACCGTATAAACATAACCTTGTGAAATCAAAACGGTTAAACCGAAAATCAAAACTATTGATATTGAAAGACAATACTTAAACTTTGTTTGTGTGTCAGTTTGAGCAATCCAAAACTAATTATACCTTACATAAGATCTAAACTAACAAACGCTAGGCACAAGTCTTCTTGTATATCTTCTTCTCCAGTAGACTTGATCCAAAATACGATCCATGATCTAGACTCTATCTCCAGTACTTGATACGATCTTGAAGCTTGAGCTCTTGAATCATCATGTGATAACTTCAAAACTCGACTTCGAATCTTTTTGTTGAAGCTAAACATCAACTATGGTCTTAATCAATATCTGAAACTTGATAAGCACAAGACCATTAGTACTATAACTATGTGATTTAGCCATCATTGAAACTAGAATGATAGGCCTTCAGGCCAACAATTTCCCCTTTTTGATGATGACAAAACTCATGGACTTATATATGCATGAATAGAGAAAAGCTTTGTAAAAGCTCCCCCTTAACCCATGCATAGCATAAAACATATAGATATTCAATGTAAGCTCATAAATACTAAACAAATCGTGAACAAAAATCATTAATATAAACACATATATGCAAACACAGAATATAAGCATGCATATATAAACTCTAAAATCCTTTCCCCCTTTTTGTCAAATCATCAAAAAAAAAGGGTACACAAAACAAAGTACATGTATATGTGGTATAAATCTACGAAGAGATGAGACGTGAAGTTAACTCCCAATGTGTATATGTATTACATGAAGAAGAGATAACTAAACCCTATCTATATAAGCATAATATACGATGTATAGATGGAGATGTTAAGCTCCTCTATACATGTGTATGATATAGAGAAGAGAGGTCAAGATCTTTCTTATACAATACACTCATCATAAGTTTATATATAGAGAAGACGTTAAGTTAGCTCCCCTTACATATAGGCAATAAATATCAAAACAAATTAATTGTAAAAACAAAGCAAGAATGTCAATTGAAAGGATAATAATTATAAGATACCAATTATAAAACAAACATGGATACCAATTGGAAATCTAGAAATACCATTGAAAATTGAAAATAATTTTGAAACCAATATACATACCAATTTGCAAAATATTGATATCAATTAAAGGTTTAAACATGATACTAATTGAATAGAAAGTGAGAGCCCATTATATCAATTTTGAATTCTAAACAATTTTGAAAACTAGATACCAATTGTGATAATTGATACCAATTGAAAATATGAGTTATTAAAATATTTTTCTCAAAAAGTAGGGAATAAGATACCAATTAAAATCTAAATCAAAGATTTTCTCCCCCTTTTGAAACAATCACAAAACTAATACATGAGCTTTGAAATTGATGATATCAATTGAATGTGATACTAATTTATATATTAAAGCATATTTAAGACATGTAAAAAAAATTGTGCTAAAATATGCACGAAACATACACAATCAACCAAATCATGTATATGTATGTATGTCAATTGAAATACCAATCATAATAAAGAGCATACATATATATAGATAAATAAGAATGAGTATATAAAAATTAATTATCATGAGAATCATGTGTATAACTCATTGAAATCACCAACCTATATACACATGTCAAGAAATAGTCATTTAAGCAAAACAAGACATGATTACTCAACCAACTTCCCACTAAGAGTGAAAGTTTTCAAAAATAATATTTTAAAAATAGTTGAGTATGTATGAAAACACCACCGGTTGAAGAATAAAAGCTAATTTAAAATAATTTTGAAAACTAGTTCAAGATTCTTCAAATATAAATCAAATCATGTATATCTTATGAAAACATGCTAATTACACAAAAATTGATACTCAAAAATTTATAAAGCACATATGAGCTCAAGAAAATGAAATCATGAGAAAACAAAAATGTGAGTACACAAAATTCATGTGAATGGCATTTTTATGAAGCTAGGCAATGAAGCTCAATTTCATCGAAACCCATATGAAATTCTTTTTCATAAACATGGAAGCATAAATCATAAAGATTCTATTTTCATTAAAAACTATTCAAGAAACACATTGATGATGTAAAAACAAAATTTAAAATATATGCAAGTTTTGTAAAAATCTAAAGCATACATATATATCCAAACATGAAATGAGTACACATAGAATATATGACATATGACTTAAGTGACTCAAGGATATAACATGTATATCATGTAGTTTTAATAAAATTTACATATACATGAAGCAAAACATTCTCATAAAGAATCAAGACATGTACAAGTGCGATATCAACAAATAAGGAGTACATGTATAAATGTAAGAATCATCAAAATTAGGTCATACAAGTACAATTAAATAACAATGAGTACACAAAATATAACATGTAAAGCATAAAAATCAAGTGTAACTCACAAATTGTACATGTATAGTCACAAGTTTTAATAAAAATTGCATCTATACATGAAATCAAAATAAGATTTGCATAAGAACACCAAAACATGATCAAAAAATAAACTTAATCATTAGTGTAAATGTAAGAGTCATCAAAACTAGAATATACACACATATCTAAATAATAATTGAGTACACAAAAGATATGAATCAATTTTACACAAAATTATGAGTGTATCTCAAAAATTATATATGTATATCACAAGTTCTAATAAGCATTGCATTTAACAAGTAACCCTAAATATATGAAATATGATATGCTAAAATCCTCCAATTTATAAGCATTATATAAACAAGACATGGAGGATAGAGATAGTTACCAAAGCAAAAGAACTAGTCTCCATTTCTCTAAAAACTAAGTGGTCCTACACTCTTTGATAGTGATTTATCCTCAGATATAGTACATTAAGCTCTGACTGGATCACTACGAAGACACCAAGCCTCTCACATCTTATGAGAGCCCACACCTACATCAAAGACAACCGGTATGGATTTTGATTCCAAAACTTTCTTGGGTCCTCCGAGATTAGTACCATTATGAATACAAACATGTTTATTCTAAACATTTAATTTATCAAAATAAAATTTAGCTAAATGACCTTTACGGCCACAAAGTGAAAAATTATACACTCTAGCATACATGTTGGTATGTGTGTGAACATGGTATACATGTGGTTTATGTCATGAAGGGTGTGCATGAACATGTGGAGTTTGTTTCATTTGAAACATGAACTCCAATCTAGTATGGTCAAAAGCACATTGGCTCAAAGTGAAGTCTAAATAATCAATCTTCTTTTTCAAAACACAAATATCATTTTTAATAATAGAAGAAGAAATAGTAGCAGTATGAGAAACAAAATTCTTTTTCACTTTGAAAATATGAATAGAAATCTTTCTTTTTCAATCAAAGCATTTTCAAAGATGTCTTTTCTTTTGAAATACAAACTATTTCTTTGAAAATCAAAACAATTTTGTTTTTTAAAGAATCATTTTCTTTTAAAACAAAATCAAGTTTTGAGGATAAAACATTATTTTGCTTTAAAAGAATATTCTTCTCCAAATCAACTTTCTTTTTCAATGAAACATTTTCAATTAAAATAAAATCAAGTTGAATCTTCAAAGAATCATTTTCTTCTGAAAATTCTTCTTTTTATTTCAAAATACAATCTAATTTTGAAGACAAAAATTCATTTTCTTTCTTTAAATTCAAACTCTTATTTTCAATAATTTATGTTTTCTCAATAAATCTTCACAAAACATGAAAAGCTCTTCATTTAACATATGTGCATTCTCACTAGACAAATCATCATTAGATGTACTTGCACAATCATCATTGTTGGATTCTGAATTTACCTCAAGAGAGTCATTGAACCATGAAGTAAGTTTGGTCGGAATCATCTTTACTTGATTCTCTCTTCAAATCATTTGAATCTTATCCATCAAAAGAGATCAATATGTTTTACACTACAAAAGTAGAATCACAACGAGAAACCATAAAAAGATAATCTTTATTAAGTATTTGCTTTAGTTCAATCATGGTTTGTACATTAGCCTCTAAATATTTGACATTTTCAATATATGATTTCTTAGTGGTGGCAAGAAAAATATATAATCCTAAGGCTTTAAGATTTGAACTCATTTTAAATTTTCATATGTCAACATTAGAAGTACAAACATAGGTAGAGTAAGATAATCCATGAGTATATGAAGCAAATAAAAATGTGTAAAGCAAATATGTGATTTATAAATATAGAATCACTCCTAGGCTGAGCACTAGCTCTGATACCAATTATAAATAACACCTAGAGGGAGGGGGAGAATCGGTATAGTGCTAATCTAATGGTCAATAATCCGGAATTAAAACTTTTACACTAATAAAATTGGACACAAGTAATATCCAAAGAGTGAAGCCAAATTTCCGGTGAAGTGCTCTAAAACTTCTCCTCAAGATTCATTTAGATTAAGAGTTGAGCTGCTTCAATAGCTTTCTTGAAATGATATAAGTGTAAGCACAATATCAAGCATGTATAAATGAATAATAATAGCAATGCGAGATATAAAGAGAGTAGAATTTAGAGAGGGATAGCCAAACACAAACACAAGGATATGTTTCGAGGTTCAAGCACCAAGCTCTACGTCCCCGCCTTCACCGCATGAATGATTTCTACTTTCTCCACTAAGAAATTTTACAAAAGATACAAACTCAATCCTCTACACAAGAGGAAGCATAAAGCCAAGACACAAAGTCTATGAACAAAGCAATCACTTCTACACAAAAGAGAAAGCACAAAGCTAAAGCACAAAGCAAAAGAGAATGGTTACAATACTTGGTGATCACAAAGATCACAAACAATACCTCTCATAATACAAGATCCTAAAGGATAGGTTTTGCAATGAATAGCTCAAACTTGTGAGAAAACAATAATTTTGAAAGTGAAGCACAAATAAAACACTTGGGAAAACTTCTTGAATGATATAGAAATTTTAAACTTGAAACTAGAAATTCTCAAAACTTGTTTTCTTTAATTTTTCAAAACTTTAAAACCAAATAGAGATATGAATTTTGAACTCAAAAACTCTTTAAAAACTTTGCTTAAAAATTCTGTAGAATGTAGGAAATATTACTCTCCAAAAACTTGTAGGAAATCTGGCCAAAAACCCATTTATATAGGCCAAAAAAACTAGTCGCTAGGCTCAAAATACAGATTGGAGAGACCTGTCGGTTGACCGGGCGGTCGACCGCCAACTGTCATATTATTGACCGTTGGGGGTTGTCGATCGACCAACCGGTCGACCGACGAACCCCGAGAATTCCACAGGGACAGTCGGTCAGCCGGTCGGTCGGCCGATCTCCTAGTTCTCATAGGTTGTGCATGTTGATGCATGTTGGTCGACTGGTAGGTCGACTGGTAGAGCAAATATGCTTTGCGATCGGTCGACCGGCTCAGCCCAAAAATCACATAATATGAAACATTTAAACATCTTTTTAAACCAAAATAAATTCTAATAAATTTTAAAATTTCACAAAAATAAGTTCATGCAAATACAATAGAGTACAAATATGTGTGGTCAAAAATCACGACATATTGCAAACATGTGAACTATTTTTGAGACTGAAAATTTCAGCTTAAAACAAAAACTGTGTTTTTTTTTTTTTTCAAAAATCAAACTTTTAAATAGAAATCCAATTTTTCCAAAATTTGTATAAATACAAAAATAAGTTATTGAAACACATTTGAAGCACAATGTATATGAATAGAATTCAATACACATAATAGATAATATAGACTTGTTTTTGACAATAAGCATCAAAATAAGTTTTGATAAATACAAAACTTAAACATGTGAGCTAAATTCACCAAAATAAGTTACTTAAATATTTATGAAGCAACAATGTATATGGATGAAATTTAATACATGTATAAACCAATGTAAACTTGTTTTGATGAAATCTATTCATGAAACCGAAAAACGTATACTTGATAAATCGAAACTTAAAACACATAGAAATAAGTTTCTATAAACAATTGAAACTCTAATATGTGTGGATGGGATCCAACATATATTCTAAACTATAAAACTTATTCTATTAAGATGAACATCGTATAAACATAAATTTGTGAAACCAAAACGGTTAAACCAAAAACTAAAACTATTGATCTTGAAAGACAATATCTAAACTTTGTGTATAAGCTTGAGCAATCCAAAACTAATTTATATCTTACATAAGATCTAAACTAACAAATGCTAGACATAAGACTTCTTGCAGATTTTTTTCTCCAAGTTGACTTGATTCAAAACACGATCCATGAGCTAGACTCTACCTTGAGTACTTGATGTGATCTTGAAGCTTGAGCTCTTGATTCATCATGTGATAGCTTTAAAACTTGACCTCGAATCTTTTTGTTAAAACTAAATATCAACTATGATCTTGAATAATATATGAAACTTGATAAACACAAGACCATTAGTACCATAACTATATGAGTTAGTCATCATCAAAAATAGAGTGATCGACCTTCGGGTCAACAACAACTATCGTGTACTTGTCTGGCTCTATTATTGACTTTCTCATCACATTGAATAGCTTGGTGGCTTCCTACGACATACCATTACGTGCATACCTGTTTAATTCTGGAAACCAGGTTATAAGTTCGAGATTTCAAATACATTGAGAGCATCATCGAATTCCAGGAGACCAAATCCCCTGTCAGTAATTTCATCAAACCCCTTACACATAGATCCCATCTCCCCGCATTTCAAATACATTGAATCCAAAGAATGACTAGAATGCGCATCCGAATCCAACCCATACTTAAAGACTGACCCATGGGTGGCTCGACCGTGACACAATGATTGTAGGCTAGCAACAACCTTGAGCACAAACGAGTATGTGTACTTGTTGAGTTTTTCATTTAGGAGTGGAAGAGGCTCAATTTTATGGTTTCAAGGAAGCAACTGTTTGAATAATGCCGTTGGGAAGAAGATGATGGGAGGGTAACAGGAATTTTCAATTTTTTTTGTTAAGTTTAATAGAATATTCCCAGAAGTTAAGGCATTGATTTGGAATAACTAACATAATTTGGAGGATTAAATAGCAATTCACATAATTTGCGGGACTCTTTTCAGAAACCCATTTTTTGGGGACTGCTATGTAAAAAACCCTTTTCTTTTCCTTCTCTCTTCCACGTCGCCTTATCTAACACTCCATCTCCATGTAATCCTCCACCGCACCTGAAACTACTGCTTGCAATGGCTTCTTCATCTCCCTTCCGCTGCTGCTGCTCAATTACCATAAATAGTAACCACAGAAAGAAGAGGACCGCGCTCCCCTCTTCCTCTCCTTTCGTTTATGCAAACCAACAAGATTATTGCCGGCTCCTGTCAAAAATTTCAAGTTCTGGACGCGTCTTTTGCATTCCCAGAGCAAAAGAAGACGATGGTGATGCCAAATTTAATGGCGAGGCCGCCGCCGTTGAAGAAGAAGCTAGGATTAGGGCTGGGGCTGGAATTTCCATGGAAGAGGCAATGCCTGCCAAGGATTTCGTCACCATCGCCGCCTGCCTCGTCGGCCTCCTCACTGGCGTCGGCGTCGTTCTATTCAACACCGCTGTAATTAATTTCAATTCCCTTCCTTTGCTTGCGATCTCATTGTCATTGACCCTATAATTTTGAGAAAAATTTATAAGTGCGCTCGTTTACTCATGTAATACTCTAGGCTTTTGGCTTGCTGGTAGGGAACTTTGGTTGATTCAAGAGCATTATGCAGTTCAAGAATTTAAGGAAATAAAGAAATAAATGTAGTTGGGTTAAAGAAAATTGTTAATATTGGATACAGTGTTAGACATGGTCTCGAGGTGCCAGGTTTGGGGTGATCCTTGGTTCAAAACCTTATTATTAATGATTTTAAGTACAGTTATTTCATCCCATCTTCCCTTCTTTTCCACTTGGACCATCTTTTTGCTGTGAGGGATAGTGTCAATGTAACTTGAACCCCAAAAAATCCATGTCATAATAGTATAGCTCTTTCCCTTACTAGGAATTTGGGTTTTGGGTTTTGGTTAGGGTAGGACTTCAATTAGGATGTGGTGGAACCAAGAGATCAACACAGTTCACAAATATAAAGTATATCTAAGTTTCCTCGGGTAGCTCGGCCTGAGAAATCAACTTCTTGGGTTTTTCTATAACTTTTTGATTGAAAAATATAGAAATTGAAAAATAGGGCCTTAAATAAAAAAAATGATATATCAATGTCTTGTGGATTTCAATTGGATTTTTGGGGATATGATTTAGTTTAGCTCCTTAACCTATATTAAACTATAGCTTCGTGTCTAGGAGAATTGGAGGCTTTGCACAAGCTTAAACTACATGATTTGAAAAGCAGACTATGTATCTTCCAACTAGCCATTAAGGTTTTATGACATTGAAACCTCTAACTGATTCAAAGATAATTACAACAGCTAATTCCTTGGAGATTCTATATTCTCTTTGAAGTTATCTAAAAGTATTTGGGCTAAATTTCTCAAAACTACCATGAATTATGATAGTTTTTTTCAGAAAACTACCAACAACTTTTAAATTCCCTAATAACTACCATAAATTATTGGCAAAATTCTCAAATAACTATGTTTCGTTAGTTGGCCATTTGCAGGGTCATTACGTGCTCAGCAAGTGATCACTTTATGACCAAAAGACCCCTCTCATGCACACATAAAACATTGGTTTTCTGGATATAATAGTTAAAACATGAGGCAATTGGGTCTTTTCACATTCACTGTTAATGCTGTTTGGGGGGGAATTGTGGAAAGAATTTTTTCCGTGGTTATTTGGAAATTTAAAAGTTCGTGATAGTTTTCTGGAAAAACCATGATACTTCATGGTAGTTTCGAGAAATTTAGCCAAGTATTTGAGTATGGATAGGAATTAGGTTTATTGATTAAGTTATAATTTGATTATTTTGGAGTCTTATTAGAATAAGAGTTCAATAGAGTTTGAATTTTTTAGGATTCATTTTATTTAAGCCTGTCTTTGTTTAGAATTTATCATGATCGAATAAGGTTTCATCTGTTTCGTCTTAGTTTCGGCCATTTCATCTCAATTTTGATGATTAACTGGTTTGAAACCAACATGAAATTTTGATTTCACTAAGTTTTGGCTAATATGCATTTGCTATCGGTTAGTTTCAGTAAGATTTGGATGGTTCTCTGTTAGTTTCAAATGAAACATATTAAAAACCTCCAAAAAATTCATAATAATAATTTCTCTTTCCTTTAACTTTTATAACAAATCAAATCGGTATATCCTAATTTATTATTATTAAATCATAATTAATCATTTTTATTTAATTATAAATATAATTATAATTTAATTTTAAATTGGCTTTTATATTAATTTGCATTAAATTTTGGGTTAACAAGTTGAGTATTCAAAGTCCACTTTTCTTGATTTAACATCCACTTGACATATATGTTCATATCGTGAGCCTTGCACACTTTATATGTAAAGAATGAAAGATGCCTATATATTTATATACATTTAAACTGAAACTTGAAATGAAACCTATAGAAATTAACAACATTGATCGAAATCTTTAATCAAAGAAGGGTATGAAACCGCAACCGAGGCTCGGACCTTGATGGTGATTTAAGGTTGTTGTTGCTTTAGGATTTTATTATAACCTTTATTTAGAATTCAATTCAAGCTTATTAGGAATTTTAGTTGAACTCTGATTTTATGTTAGGTTATATATGACAAGTTTATACTTTAATTTCAGATTTCTGATGATTGATTATTGAATTATTATTGTTTTTCTTTATCTCTAGATTTGTATCACTTTGAATTAGAGCTCTCTCTATTGGGCCTCTTTTCTCTTATCTGCCCCTTCTTTTCATGTCAATTACCTTTTTGCACTCACTAGTATTCCTTTAAAGATCAAGTCATTATTCTAGAGTATACGTTTGACAATCTAAGAAGCATGGACACGGACACGAGTCATGGGAATGACACATACACGGACATGTGACACGACAATTCCTTAAAAAGTATGACATGGAGCCACGACAACGTGACACTAGAACATATAGAGAATATGTAGAAATGATAAGAGCAAGTGCTTATGTACATGCATGCAGACATACATATATAAAATATGTTCATGCATCAAAAGTAATAATATAATAAATATTTGATGATAACATACATGCTATACTTTTAAACTATTATACACTTTTATGACTTTGTAAAGGTTCTTGAACTTTGTATAGAGTAGGTCAATGCACTTCTTATATCGGAGAAGGTACAATAGGTGTATCCTAAACTAAAGAACTATGTTATTTAATTAATAACATTTTATAAGTACTTGAGAAGTGTCTAAAGAAGTATCGGTGTTTGACACGGGTGTCGAAGTGTTAGAAACAAATATGGTTCCATATATAAGTGTCCTTGCTACATTGTCGACGATATTACAAAACACTTCGAAGAGTGGTTTCCCATCCAAATTACTTTTTTTTTATTGCTTTTACCATCGATGCCGCATCACTAACAACCACTGTTTTAAATATCGGCTGATATCTCATTTTTTAGCTGCTGCCGATACTATATGGGAAAATCGTTCGCCCATATCATTTGCAGCAAAAAAAGGCCCCGATATTTGAAATATCAGCCGATGAATCGCCCAATATGAGTCGGCGCAAAATATACTAATATAGATTTATTTTAATTGGGTTCATTTTTTAACCCATCAACATTGAACTAAAACCTGACCTGTCACCCGACTATATAAGTGTTATTTGCATTGTTAGGGCTCGATAAAATTGAGTCCTAATTTTTCTCCTTCATGAATTGACGACGACGACACTTGCCTCCCTTTCATCCTCCTAGCGCGACGATCCCCCCTGAGCGCGACGATCTCCACTTGCTCCCCCCGAGCTTCCTTTGAATCGACGAGTGCGACGATCTCCCCCTGAGCGCGACGAGCTCCCCTTGCTCCCCCGAGCTTCCCTCGAATCAACGAGCGCTACGATCTCCTTTCGAGCGCGACGAGGTCCCCTGAGTGCCACCGAGGTCCCCGAAGCGCCGCCTTGCATCCCCAGGGCGCCGCCTTGAAATAACTTATTTATTGCACGATCTACGATTGCGTGCAAATGTATATTAATTTTTTAGTGTCTTTGCATGCATATTATATCATTTTTATTGGTAGATGATATATATGACACTAAATCAACTTTTAGTTATCAATATTTCATTATATAGTGTCCAATATGAACGTCCGATATACGCGCGTATTTCTGATATCTCCCCCGGTATACGATATGAAAAATACTCATCCGATACATCCTGATAACCGATATATAGAACCTTGCTAACAATTCATGTTGCTTATAAGTCTACCGTCTTCCACCATTATTGACGACATGCAAATTTAGCCAATACAAATTAGCTTGGTGCTGATTAAAGCTGATCCAATGACGGCGTCGGCTAAAGCTTATGTAAAGGCATGGTAAGGCTGATACGAATCTAATGCTAGTTGTTTTGAAACCCCAATGAGCAAAATTTGCATTAGCAAAAGATGATTTGAGAGAATAATGTTAATCATACTAATTTTTGAAGGAGTATTATTGAATTCAAGAGGATAATAATACATATATCCAAACCCTTGTGTATTGCACAAAAAAAAATTAAGATATGGTCCCACATTTCACTCTCTTTTGAGTCCAGTTGAGTCCAAAAGAGTGCCGGATAGCATGATTCTTTGAGCAACTTCAACATGCTTTAAGCGCTAGACTCAGTTGGATTTATTATTTTAAACCCTCTCTGTCACGACCCACATTAGGACCATGACCAACACTAGGGTACATCCCTGGAAGCCTAACAAATGCATAGTTACAAAACCCAAATATAACAATAAGGAAATGGTCAAAAACTAATGTGCACACCCAACTCGAGTGTAGCAACAAGCTCAGCCCCGAGATACCATTATGTCGTTATACTCCTTCCAAGAATGTCATTTTCTAGAGAGCTTTTTTCCTTTGGTATAATTTTGTTCCAAGGGAGATTTCTTAAAAATATTGGACTTCCACAATTTTATCCCTTGCGAAATCTCTCTCAAGAACAGCTCAATGATACTTTTAATATTTTGTGATTATTTTTTCAATAAACGATTTACCTACTTATAAATATATAATTAACTCCATATGCATAACGAGTCTATTATGTAGAAAAATAAAATTAATTTATAATAATCCATTTAACTTCTAATTCAATTCAAAACGTACCATTCAAATGTGAAATTTCTAAATTTATATATCAATTAGAATAAAAGTGCCAGAAAACTAAATACAAGAGATCAAGAATGATCCTAGGGAATATTCCAAAAAAAAAAAAATCAACCACGAGATAAAATTGAAATAGATGTCATGAGATGCAGTTCATTCTCCATCTTGTCAAGGCTAATATCCGCAATGACCCAACACCATCCTGCATAAAAGAAAAAAGATAAATATGAGTATAAAGTTCATTGTTCACAAAAATAAACAAAATAGTACCTAATTATCATCCTTATCATCATTATTACTCCCATTCTATCATCACCATCACAATCCTCATCTTCGCCACTAGTATATGGTCAAAATCTTTATTTGCAAACAAACTTTGTAGATATGAGTCAAGTTTAAGTAATGCTTCTTTAATCATCTAATTTCGATCCTTTTTGTTCTTTTAGACATCACTGCAAATGTCCTCTTATATTAATTATGCAATACAAATTATTAATTGATAAGAAATCATTAAAGCCTACTTTTGTAATAGAAACTTACATGGTAACGTGAGTGAAGTGAATGGTCCATTACTAAAGATTTCCTTCTTAAAAACATCTTTGGGACATAGATAACCAATGATAAATTTGTACCTAGTTTCTTTGCCTAAAAATTTAGAACCCACTTGTATGGAAAGAAAACAAAAGGGTGACAACAATATAATACTACAACCCACCAAGAACTCCAAAGGTTGTGAAGGCATATCAATGTTCCAAATAATGGATCATCAATTATAGCGTTAATGTTGCGGTATTATCCTAACCAACCTACCACAACAAGTAGAAACAGAAGCAAATGCTAAAATGCTCGCTAACCTGCTAAAGCATTCACTTTGAGTACAAATACTATCCGTTAAAGTAGGTTTGTCCATTTAATCTCTTATTTACCTTTAGACACAAACACTCTTTGTAAGGGAAAAAAAAAAATCTACTCGTCACCTCTTCAACTTCTCATAACTTTGTTAGCCTATTTTTAAAAGTAGTGATAGAGATCGCTTCGACTTCAGAGACTACAATCATCAACTGTCAGTGCCTACAATGAATTCTTTATAGCCAGTAAGATTAGTTACTCTTTTATTCTTTTTTTTTTTTACTTAATCTTTGTCCAATCCATCAAAAGAGTGAATGGGTAATTATTCAGTTTTCTTCTTATTTCGTCATTAAATTTTTTTCTACTTTTCTTGATTATTAATCAATTGTTTATTAATTATTTTTTCTCTACTTTTTTGTGTTTACTTATAGGTTATCACGGTTTTCTCTACCTCTCAGTCCTCCATTGATCCTCCTTTGAATAAATGAATAAACTACCCCAGATTGAACCGATCTCTTTTCTTCCTATGTTTCTTTACACACATAATGCATAGAACATTTGATTTAGCTATGATTAGAATTTAGATGATTATAATAATCATGTATGTTGTGTTTATTAACTCTTAAAAATTTTCAATTACATAACTAGATAAGAATTGTCATCAATCATTATAAGCAATTTTAACCCATTTCTGTTTTATATAATTTTTATTAATTTTTAAGAGTTTGTTTATGCATATTTATATATAAATGATATAGACATAAAGTTATATTTATTTATTAATTTAATTACCCATCCTAATATACAGGTTGCTAAAGCATCCGCTTTAGCACTTAGCAATACCTACCAGATGTGCTCTGTTTTTGCTATTTAAATGTTGACTGCAAAATGTGCTAGATGCAAGGTTAGCTACTACATTTCTAATATAAAATAGCTTGAACAAGCAATTTATTTTGGGAAATCTCCATACAATGAAACCACCTGGGCAACTTACTTTAGGAATGAATATTAACTTAAGTATAAAGCCCAATTAAGTAATAAATCATATTAAGGATGAATATCTTACCTCAACACCATGGACCATCTCTTGAACATTTTGTCATGAGAAGCGACCTTGTGTTCTTCTAATCTCGATCCACTGACAGTGGCAAATCAAAATTGATCGCTCTTCTCATAATCGAGACGGACTTGATACAGGCTTTATCGATTTCCTCCAATTATTATTTGCCATTAACTACTCATTCTCTAGAATGGATGAAGCAATTTCTTTCTCTATATCATTCTGATAATGAGTGTTAGGTGACACATAATGAAATTTTCTCATGTGGCGATCAAAAAAGACAACCCTAGCGCTCTATTTTCTTTGATCAGGCTGCACCATGTTGTTCTTTATACCCTTTGATGATCACACATGAGATTTAAAGAATCTAAGGGTGGCAAATGTTCTGTTCTTAAAAATCCATCAATTTTTGTCACCTGATGTTTGGTCAAATCTCATGATGTACACATAGTCTTTGCTGTAGGATCATCTTAGGGTATGAACAACACCATGATGGGGCCTAATGGAATCAAATAGAGATGCAGAGTTAACTTCGTGGCCGTCACTTGAGGAAATTCTTACATGCCATATGATACCCATTATTTTCTATTACTTTACAAGAATTTAAATAACGACATTATTATAGGGAACTGACTGAAATTAACTGTGCAAAACATTCATTTAAGCCTACTAGTTAAGAACACGACTGTTTCATTTATAGATAACTACTAACTAATTGTTTTTCTCTGATGTTTTGTTAGGATTTGAAGTACAATAAGCTCTCCTAGCCAACTCAAAGATTTAGGGCTAGTCAATTTAACTTCTTTCTCATCATTATAAAGTGGTAGTTTTAAAAAGATCAAACTACTTTATAACTTAAAAAAAGATTATATGAGATTACAATTTTTACCATCTTCCACCTGTGCAAAACCTGCATGTTCCACCTAAATGATAATTCATCTTTTTCAAACTATGATTCCTCTAGATATTTTGGACTTTCTTATATTGAAATATATGTAATGAATAATTAAGAACAGGGCATTTAATCCATAAGGATAAAAATAGATCATCAGAAAGATACAAATAACTACTAAGAATATAGCAAACGCCAAGATAAGATGATACCTCAATTTTTTCTCTCCCACTTATGCATTAATATGACAAACAATAGTGGATCAATAATATTTGGAAGGTTTGAGAAAATATCTTTGTTATTATCAATCTTTTTATAGTATTTTTATCTCCAATATGGCGCCATATTCTAATTTCATATCTGAAAGCATCTTAAAACTGAATTTCCAGGAATTTCAGTTTTCCACTAATAATGCTTTTGAATATAAAAGTGTTAATTCGTTATAAAAATAATCCCTATAAGTTTATGCCACAATAGTTATAGGTTCAACAAAAAAACACAACATATTGACATAACCAGATGACATATATTGATTGAAATTTTATCACATCTAGCATTATAAAAATGTGACTTAGGTAAAATAAATATTTTAGATCTGAAACTGACTCTGCTTCAAAGCTGTAACTGAGCTGTTTCAAAATTGAAAAAAATACATGTATACAGCAAACTCCTACTTATTTGACTATTTGGTAATATTTCATGTCTAAACTTGAGCAATATCAGCTCTCTCTCTCTCTCTCTCTCTCTCTCTCTCTCTCTCTCACACACACACACACACACACACACACACACACACACACAGAGAGAGAGAGAGAGAGAGAGAGAGAGAGAGAGAGAGAGAGCTGTTTAAACTTTAAAACACTGCTATTTCAGGTCTAAATCACAACTTTATTGTAATTTCAAGTTTGAAACACAAGTATAGTAAAACAAACCATGTATACAACATGCTAATATAGAAATTGCGCCATGTATCTCTAAAAGAACTGTATGGCTCATCAACCTAGTCTTTAACATTATTCCATAATTCACAACATTTTAATGCATAGTCGATTAATCTTGTGTCTTTTGGGGCCCACTTATCGATGGAACACTCATCATCATTCCACTGTGGAATCTCTTTTTCATTCTTCAGTTTCCCGAGTTTTCTTTCTTGTTTTGCATTTCTATAAACATCTCGAACATATTAGTATTAATTAATTTAATGAAAACAAAACCAAAAAGGTGTGCTTTGCATAAACATTCTAATAGAAAATGATAAAGATTTTGCAATAAATAAATTGTACATGCTTCATTCTCAATAATGAATAAGATTGAAATCAACATTGTGCCTAAGAAGATTTCTCTCTTTTACTAACACGATGTGAATTTAGCTTTGAACGTGTAATTTCTCTTGAGTTGCTTCAT
Organism: Agave tequilana; assembly: GCA_038442645.1. Taxonomy (NCBI): domain Eukaryota; kingdom Viridiplantae; phylum Streptophyta; class Magnoliopsida; order Asparagales; family Asparagaceae; genus Agave; species Agave tequilana. The sequence goes on along the minus strand of JAVJIF010016939.1, from coordinate 7,810 downwards.
CAGGTAACAATTCGAATAATTTTGGTCAATCTCAGTCTCCTCCTCAGGGACCTACCCTCATGAGCTTCATTCAGAATCACATCACAATACTACTCTACTTGGCTTTCTTCTACATTAGTATCGACTCGGAATTTTTAAAAATGTAAAACACAATTAGAAAAGGTTTAAGCAATGTAAATGTGTTATTATGAAACAACATGATTCATACCATTATGTATTACCTGAGGCTACATGACATATATTGAGGGCCTACGGCCTACCATACTTTTTTTGTACCTTTCTATAAAGATTCATACTGCATACATTTATAATTATTTATAGATAAGTAATGTCATAATAAATAAGCTCAACATACTTAATATATAAAAGAGAGCAAAAACTATAATCTAATTTTGAGGAAGATAAATGACTAAATAGGAAAATATGTTAGAAATTTACTTATATAGGAATCTTGAAAGCAATTCATTATTTCAATTCTAATTGAACAATTTAACAATCATATATTCCTCGTCAAGATCCATGACATAATATGTTTGTCCTATCTAATGAGAACTCACCATCTAATGAGGAATTTTTGTTCATATGAGAAGTTGTGTGCATGATCACTTAGGGTGATTTTTCATCAGTAGGCTCAATTTTCACAGCATCCTCACAAAGACCACCATTTTCAGACATGTCAAAGAAGTTTATGGGTGTCCTCTTTGTGACAACATGCAAATGTGTTAATACAATCTTGTACGTAGAAGTATTGCTCTTCTTGGTTTGCAAATATGAAAGGCTCGTGTAATTATCGTTCTCTCTCTTTGTTCACAATTTTAAACCATAACCATTATTTTTATAATTATATATGTATATAATGAATATAAGGTAATTAAATATGAATATAGTGATAACTATGCTTTTAAAATAGTGAACAAGGAGAGAACAAATATATATAAGCTTTTCATGTTTACAAACCAAGGAGATAAATGCTTCTATGTATAATATCTAATTGATACAAATTTGTATCTTTCCATAAGAAGGTCATCTAAAGATTTCTTGACATGCTTGAAAATAGTGATTTTCGTGAGGATGTTGTCAAATGCTGACATCTCTTTAGCCAGGACAAACATACAACATCATAGATCTTGACGAGGATTAGATGATTGTGAAATTGTTAAAATTTAGATTTTATAATAATGAATTTGCTTTTAAGATTCCTACTTCTGTAAACATGTGACATGTTATACTATTTAGTCATTAATCTTTCAAATTAGATTATAAGCTTTGCTTTCTTTTATATGTTTACTTATTTATTACTATTATATGACACCTCTATTAATAAATAGTATAAATGTATGCAAAATAAACCTATACATAAATTGTAATTAAAAAAGCATAGTAGGCTCCTCCAATATGTCATATAGTCTTAGGTAATACAATGTATATTTTGTAATGGTATGAATCATTCTCATATTATTATAACACAATTTCATTGCTTAAACTTTTTGCAATTGTGTTTGCAGTTTAGAAAATTCTTGATACTTATCTAGAAGAAACCCAAGCAAAGGAGAATCGTGATAAAATTAAGTGAAGCTTAGAAGGGACTGAGCCCTGAGAGGGAGACTAAGAATCTCGACGAGTTACTCCAACCTTTATCTAATGAAGCAACATGAGAAAATTACACGTTTAAAGTCGAATTCAACTTGTGCTAATAAGTGGGAGATAAACCTTCTTAGGGCACACTACCGATTTCATACTTATTCACCAATTGTTATGAAGCATGTATAATTTATTTATGGTTAAAATGTTTTTTCATTTATGAAAATATCTATGCAATGCACACTTGTTTTGTTTTTGCTAAATTAATAGTCTATATGCTTATATATGTGCAAAGCAAGGGGAACAAAAATGGGAAATGGCCATGTTTGAGACATGTATTTTGAAAACTGGACATAACATGATATTATAGTGGAATGATGTGGGTGTCTCATAAGTAACTGGACCCCAAAACACACAAGATTTGGCTACCTATCAAAGCGTTTTGAAATTATGGAACATTCCTAGAGATTGGGTTGATAAGTCATATGGTTCTTTTAGAGATACATGATGCAATATCTAGGTTAGCATGGGTAGTGGTCACCTTTTGACCCGTTCGAGATCGTGACACGTGTCTATCCAGCCCCAAGAGATGCGCGACACGTGGCCACCTCTAAAACACCTAATCCAGAGTTTTCATCCAGTTTGAACTCTAAGCTGGTCGGGTAATTAGAAGAAGAGGTAAACTCAGTTTCAGGGGATCTCCACCTCTAAAGTCCAATCCTCATTCAAACGGGACAGTTACCCCTCGGGGGTAACTCGTCCCTATCTACAACAAGACGCGGACTATCAGATAGAGTTGAACTCTCTCCTATCTCGATTCAAACTGGGATGTTCAAGCCAACTGCCATCAAGATGAGGATTTTAAGTATTCAAACTGCGTAGGACTCCCTAACATTATCTGTTTGACATAACCTGTATAAATAACAGATCCCTCTCAATAAGGAGGGGATCACAATCGAAATCCAAAAATCTTAGCGCACTAGAGAAGCCCACTTGTAATCACCGTTGTTATAATGGAATTCTCCTCTCTCTCCCTGTAATTTTCCCGTTTTGAGTTTCACGTAAGTTCTGTGTATTTGCACTTGTCATGATTTCGATTTAACTCTCTTTCTCTATTATTTTGGTGTCTGGATTGATTCCTTAGGAATTTGCCCACTGTATTTGGTGCTTTCGTTAAGAGATTCTGAATTCTTACTTGGGATCTCTCGCCATCCAATATCACGCCCCTTCCTCTAAACTGCCTTGCACGACCATATGGCTCCGTTAAGAAAGTGCGTCAACCAGACTACAGTCGTCCCTGCCGATCCGAAAGGAATAGAGAACCATTGAAGCGGTTGAGCAGTGGACCGTCGGCCTAACCTATCCGGCGTTCACATCTCTGACGCTGAGGATTCTCATTCCAACACTGCTTTGCCACTTGGGATATAGGTCGCCGAATCGGAGCTGTCGCTCAACGGCGACCAACTCCTCCAGATGCTTTCCATCATGTAGAAGCAGATGGAGAACCAACAGACGGATGATCCGGCTCCGCGAAGTTGCTACCTGTGAAAAGAAGCAGCAACTCGTGTCCAGACACGACTGCTCAAACAAATCGGGACACAACGAAAATCACGATCTACTCTTACTGCGGGAAGAAATGAGCGGGCTCCCCCGTCGCCAACCAGTACATAGGAATTCGCTCATCCCACCGGAAGCTCGAGACGCAACCGATCGGAGACCTATGAAACAATGAGGACCTCGGGAACTCTAAGCGTTCCTGATCCCCGAAGATCCTTCGCATAGAGGACATCACGGATCTTGTTCAGAAGCGACTTAATCAAGTGAGACAGTCCCGAAAGGAATGGAGTACAGCGGGATGAGACCCACTGACTCGTCGTTGTCGAGGGAAATTATCACGCTTCGCTTCCTGAAGATGTTCGTGATGCCGACCTTTGACATTACTCAGGAACTTCCGACCCCTTCCTACATCTCGCTAGTACTAGGACAAGATGGCGGTTTACGCTCACGATGATCTTCTTTGCCAAGCATTCCCGTCCAGCCTCAAGGGAGTCGCCTACTACTGGCTTTACTCGCTCCTGTGGAACTCGCTCCAAAACTTTCATAAAGTAACTGACGCATTCTACAACCAGTTTGCTTCTCGGAGAGAATTACAGAGAAACAACAACCACCTCCTCACGGTCAAGATGAAAGCTGGGAGAGCCTGAAGAGCTACATTAATTACTTCCAGAGCCAGATGGCCTTGGTATAAAACTGCAACGAGGACGTAACCACTGCCGCCTTCATCAGTGGGTTGCAAGTCACCAAAACCTTTACAAACATCTGGTGAAGAATGACATTACAAGATGAGGGATATCCTCATCTGGGCTCAGAAGTACATCCAAATAAAAGAGGCGACTCGGGCCACGTTCAATCGCCCCCCGAGATAAGGGCCCGAGGTCGAGAAGTCGAGTCACAATTCCCCCGAGAAAGAATCAAAGCCACAATTCCTCCGCTTTTCGCAAGCCATCTAAGCGCGCCGCCGACTCTAGCAAGGGGAGTGAAGCAGAGCTCGACCTCATCTAATTCCGAGTACCGATCGATTATATCATCAACACCATCAAAGACCAGTCTTGGGTCAGGCGTCCGGCCGGACCCCTCCCACCTAACCCAAGAGGGCCTGATCTAGAGACTATTGTGTCTTCCATGAAGGGAGGGGTCGCCTCGCAGTAGACTATCAAACCCTCAGACAGCACCTTCAGGACCTAGTCAACGAAGGATACCTCTGAAAGTTCATTCTCAACCTTGGACTTCCCTCGGAGGTTAGAGTGCAGAGGTAGTCCGAAACCATAGATGAACATCCGGGTTCAATACCAGGAGGTAAACACCATCTTCGAAAAATCCCCGATAGAAGGCACCACCACCAAGGAGAGGACCCTCTACGTTAACGAAGCCTGAAAGGACGACTGCAATAGTGACTCACCCTTCTATACCTTTCGCAGGCCAGTCTTTTTCTCAGAAGAAAACTCATATCCCGTGCGCTTCCCGCACAATGACGTCTTAGTTGTGACGGTACACATTGGATGCTGCAAAGTGTCGAATATCTTGGTAGACGGAGGGAGTAGCGTCAACATCCTTTATGCCACACATTTGATCGAATAAGGATACTCCCGAGCTGGCCTGAAATTGATCATCCCGCAGACCCAGTCACTTCTATACGGATTCGACGGGAACGAGGCCCGTTCCCCCAGCACGGTTGAGTTTCCAGTCGCGCTGATCTATTCAATGTCGTTACGGAGTTCTGTATTCGAGACGTCCAATCTCCCTGCAACGTAATTCTCGGGAGGCCATGGATCCACATGATGAGAGCGGTCCCGTCCACCCGTCATCAGTTGCTAAAGTACCCCACACCATTCGGAATTGCCAATATAACGGGTGACCAAATGATGGCCAGAACAGTTGCTATAGTAGCATGATAGAGATCAGGCCGGGCGCAAAAGGCCTCATGAGTAGGCCTAATGAAGACTCTCATGTGGACAAGGAGCAGAAGAGAATTTTTGATCAATAACAATTAAAGTACGATGAAGCCCAGACCTTGACTCACTACTGAGTTGGAAAACCACGACAATAGGACCGAGGAGCCAGAGTTATTCGGGGTAGACTCACATCACCTAGATCGAACCCTCCGAATCGGCTCAAGCCGCACCCGCGGGAAAAGATGTTCAAACAATTCCTATCTAAAACACAGACATATTCACATGATCTTTCACTGAGATGCCAGGAATTGACCTCAAGGTCATCTGTCACAATCTCTTCATCAAGGTGGACGCTAAACCAGTAAGGCAGAGGCCTAAGAGAATGAACGAATAAAGGAGTCACACCATCACGACGAAGTTGATCGCCTACTCCAAGCTAGCTTTATCGGAGAAATATTTTACCCAACTGGCTCTCCAATCCTGTCCTCATGAAGAAAAAGAGTGGGAAGTAGAGAATCTGCATCGACTTTACAAATCTTAACGAAGCCTGCCCGAAAGATAATTATCCTCTCCCGAGGATCGATCAACTAGTTGAGGCTACGGCAGGACACAAACTTTTTAGCTTCATGGACGCCTATTACAGCTATAATCAGATCAAGATGCACCCATCGGATGAAGATAAAATGGCTTTTACCATTGGTCGGGGATCTATTGCTACAAGGTGATGCCCTTCAGACTCATGAACGCAGGGGCTACTTTCCAGCGGATGGTAAACAAAGCCTTCAATGACCTGATCAGAAATATTATGGAGGTGTACGTCGACGATATGTTGTGAAAAGTGTACAGCGTGTAGCCCAGTTCCCACATCTAGACAAAGCCTTCGATCTCCTTAGGCATAACATGGTGAAGCTTAACCCCGAAAAGTGCACATTTGGAGTAACTTTCGGAAGTTCTTGGGGTATCTGGTCACTCAACGGGGTATCGAGGCTGACCCCGACCAGATATCTGCAATTCTGAACATGAGGTCGCCCACCTGTGTGAAGGAGGTTCAGATACTGAACGGATGTCTTGCAGCCCTCATCGTTCATCAGCCGATCCACGGACAAATGCAAGTCATTCTTTCAAGTCTTGAAGAAAAATGAAATTGACTTCAGCTGGAATGAGGAATGCGAGACGACTTTCCAGGGCTGAAGAGGTACTTGGCCTTATCACCCCTATTGTTGAAGCCTTCCTTAGGAGAGAGTTTGTATCTCTACCTAGCGTCTCAGAATCAGCGATGAGTAAAGCCTTGGCTCGGGAGGATGAAGGCGTCTAGATGCCAGCATACTTGTCAGTCATTCCATGAACAACCCCCAAATCAGATACAAAGGCTAAAGAAGCTAGTGTTGGCTCTCTTCATCATCTCAAAGGAGCTCAAGATTACTTCCAAACCTTTCCAATCACAGTTCTCACTGAGCATCCCCTGAGGAGCATCATAAAAAATCCCGAAGCAACCAGAAAGATATCAAAATGAGCTTTGGAGCTGTACCTTACAGACTCAGATACGAGCTAAGGATAGCAATCAAAGGTTAGGTCTTGGCTGACTTCATCGCTGACTTCACCCTGAGAGCTACAGAGCACGCTACCAACTCGAAGGATAGATTCTGAATGTGGACGGAGCTTCAAACACAAGGGACAGACATCAAAATTGTCCTTACCATCCCCGAAGGATCCATCACTAAACAGTCTTTTACCATAGGCTTTCCTACACCTAACAACAAAGCAGAGTGCGAGGCTGTCTTAGCCGGGCTCTGAGCGGCTATCACTTTCGAGGTCATCGGGCTCAAAATTCAGTGCGACTCCTCACTGGCAGTCATCGAAGTCGCGGCGAATACATGCAAGAGATTCTCAGATGGCGGAGTACCTATAACTGGTTCTCAAGCTGAAGTCCAAAATCTTCCGATATGACTTCAAGTGGGTCTCCAGGTCCGAAAATAACCATGCCGACTCACTAGCTAACTTGGGGGCAGCCATGGGACTGAAATCTCTGTCGAGCACATCACTAATCCGAGCGTTCAGCAACCAAATGGAGAGGTCCTACACGCCTCGACAACTCGTCAGGATGGAGGAACCCCATCATTGCCTACCTAAAAGACGGGACACTTCCCGACTACAGGATGGAGGCAAAGAAACTCCAACACTTCGCCACCGGTACATACTTCTCGAGGACATACTATACAAGAAATTCTACTCCCGTTTCATCCTGACTCGTATCTGAGATGCTTTGGACAGAGGAGGTTCGGAAGGTGATGCAGGAAATTCACGATGGCGATTGTGGGAACCACGCGGAGGACGCTCCCTTACTCACAAGGTCATCAACCAAGGGTACTACTGGCCCCCAAGATGTTCGACAACGCCAAGTATTATGTGAGGAAATGCTTACAATGCCAGATGTTCACTCCAGCATTAAACAGACCGAGCTCTGACCTGCCCATGCAATGGGGACTGGACATAGTCAGACCGCTTTCCCATGCACAAACCCAACTGCGTTTCCTATTGGTAGTCACCGACTACTTCATCAAATGGATCGAGACAGTGCCGCTCTCCGAGGTCAGCGGGCAGCAGATTGTCAAGTTTCTCTGGCAGAACATAGTATGTCGCTTCGAGATCCTCCACACTATTATCTCCGACAATGGTACTAATTTCGCCAGCAACCAAGTGGCCAGTTTCTGCTCCAAGTACAACATCGCCCATCGATTTTCCTCACCTTATTAACCCAGGATAATGGCCAGGCTGAA